>JBBMOI010000012.1:1145000-1175000 GCA_038088405.1 Porites divaricata
GAATTGCGCAGCTGGAGCGCAATAAAAAAGCGATCAATTTATTTGTCGAAAGTCATCAAAACAATTCAAGAAAAAGTCTGTCATGAGACAAGATACTGTCGTAAGAGCATTTCAACAAATGAGAAACGTGATCCGTGTACGTTAAATGCAAATGTTATAGAACTTCTCTCTGTTCTTAATTACCGTTGGTCATCATCATTGGGCTCAAAGAAAACGACCGAGCTTATTGACATTAACATCGCAATCCTTTTATAGTTTGCAATTTGCCATAATTTGGGAAAGTTCGTGTCTTTGTGTTATTCATAAAAGAAGACATTAATTTTCAAGACAAACGTATAACATCTACTTGCTTTATATTGCTTTCTTTATCGTGTGGCAACCGGAAATGTTTGAAAAAATTATTTCTTTTCCTAATCAGGTATTTTGCTGAATATTTAGTGGTGTAATTTTGATAAACTTATATATCTGTCAAATTATATGGGATTTTCAGTGTCATCGTTACGATACGGTTACTGGCTTGAATTTTTATTTCCTTAAATTAAAAGCAATAAATATGTAAACCTTATAAGTTTTTATGGCAAGCTGCCTTTTGCGAATAACATTTAACCCTATTCAATTCCTTCAATCACAATGGATTCTATTGAGAAGAAAGTAAAACGCTGAAATATTTATGATCTTCATTCTTTTACAACTGGTTACAAACAAGACCTCATAAGCAACTTGTCTTAACGCGCTGAGTAAACTGTGGGAAACAGAAATCGTTACTACGTTTATAACTCCCACCTGCTCTTCTAAAAATACGAGAAACACAACACAAAATTTATACCTACCTTTGTTGACCTGTGATGATGAAGAACGATTCTGTAATCTTTAAGGTATCTGGAGTCTTGGTTAATTTCCTCAACCGCCAATAATGCGGCAGAAAGCGCTCCAGCACCATTGCCAGAATTCAAATCAAAAAAGCCCCCAATGTGAAGTTCATGTTCTATTCTTGGTATGACTGCAGTGCTTGCCTCTGAAGTTGCATTGAGTCTTGCCTCCGCGCCTACACCTCCCCATATATGATCCGTATCATTTACAGTGAGCGACAAACGAGGGTTCCAGCTCAGAAAGAGAAGTAAAAACGTCCAGAGATGATGCATACTTTGATCAGGAAAATATGCCCTTCATAGCAGTTCCTGCAAAACTAAATAACATACAAAAATGTGTCACATTTAATTTTATCAGGTGTAAATTTTGCGGCCTGCCCAACTTAGAAAGCGGTGTTTTAACAACACTGTGCTTAGTTCTGTCCAAGATCTCTCATTTAGTAAGGAATAAAATTGGCATACCTTTTTTTTTCGTTGTCAGCGACGCTGTTATAGCTAAGCAGTAAATTGGAGTAAATTACTGATTTGTACCAGACGTTCGATTTACGTTGAATTCATCCTAAAATTGCGAGGAACTTTGTCCCTTCGTTTGTTTACTTTTGCAAAAAAACTCCTTTACCCAAGCCAGATCCAGTTCGTTTCGATTACCCAAAAAATCATCGTTTCGATAACATCTCATGAAGGCCGTTCATTTAGCAAGTATAGGAGACTAAGCACTAGTTGGCATTTTCAGCTCGGATTGGTACTCAGCTCGTGTTAGCATAATATGTAGTTCGCAATTATGTTTGTATAATATCGTTCTCGTATCGAGGTGTTTTTAGTAAAATTCACTTTTGCCAGAATAATTTCCTAGTATTTATATCTAGATAAATTACGCGACAGTTTCTACAATAAGAATAATAGTCATGTAATAATTATGCGTTGCCGTATTTTTCTAAACATGAATTGCTAAAAACTACCAGCGTGAGATTACTTTAACTAATCATATACAGTTTTCTTCTTCAGAGTCAGGGTTGTTTCGCCGGAGGTAATGGGGAAGAAAACAGTATGAATGTACAACAAAGCAGGAAATGGTTGTCTTGATGATCACTCTTACAATGGCTAAACCACCAACAAAGAAATTCGAATAGCAATGTGAAATTTTTCGATTGAGGTTTTCATTCGAACGTCATAACAAGGGCGGTCGGTTTTTATACTGTAAAAAACTTATCGGAATATCGTCAATGTTATGTCTCGGTTCTAAAATGTGATTATTTGTTTAAGTCATTTTCATGAAAACAACGCATTTACTTGTAAGATAATGAGCAGGGAACGTAAGTGCCTGTATACTTTCTTCCTAAGGATGATAGAAAATTTAGCCAGACCCATGTTAAACCAAAAAATTAAAGAAAGTTGATGTTAGAGTATACCTACGGTAATCAGTTATTACTTTCCTCTCGGTTGTAAAATCATCGTTTTATCTAACATCATGGTAGCGAGATTAGAGGAAATGATTGCATGAAATAAAAGAAATTCTCCTTTTGTAACATTTAAAATTTAGGAAGTGCTAGTATTATAGAAGTTTGGGAAGAATATCAAGCATGTCGAACCGTTCAACACAGAACCATCTTTCCGTGTTGTGGATGGGACTCAACAGCCATAGGAGTCTTCCGACTTTCTTCAGCCAGCGAGTAAGGCCCTTCTTACAGACGTTTTATTGACGTTTTTCCCGTTTGTTCACTCGTTTCGATTTGAGAAGCCAAATGATAACATTTGAATGGGCTAAATTTGAGTAACACTAACTTATTAAGATTCGGAAATTTTTTTTAATAATATCATGTCAGGAGCAAGAACAATATTTTTAGAGAGAACAGTCACATAAAAACCTCGTTGACAAAACCATGTTAGTCGAAATCTTTTTTGATTAGACATGGTGCTGAAATGCCTTGAAATTTTCTTAATATCCATAGCAATATTTTCCTCATTTCCCTCATTACCATATGTTGAATTCGCAAACGCCAGACTCTAGTCTACGAGTGGCCTTCCCTGCTGTCAGAGGCCTCTTTTCCCTGGTATTCGACAGGCGGGAGGGAAAGAAGTCTCTTCTCCCGCCCACCAAATAACGGGGAGAAGCGGCCTCTGCTAGCAGGGAACGTATGGCCGTTGAGGTAAAGGAAGGGCCAGACTCTCGCGCCAAGCCCCCAGGGGGCTACTCCAGATTTCAAGTGACAGGGATGATCGAATGGGGGCAAAAATCAAAACCCCCAAAACATCCCTAGGGCTACGAACAAACCCAAAAAAATGTACCAAAATTTAACCCCCAAAAAATCCCATGCCGAATTTCCGAACCATAAATGATTTCCAGAGGAACTACACAGCCGGGATACGCGGGGATCATACAGAGAACTATCACGAATCTTCAGGTTGTTTTGAATACCCAAAAAAGTCCCGAAGTCGAAAATTTCTAACCCAAAAACATCCTTCGATCATCCCTATCACTTGAAATCCGGAGTACCCCCCCACCCCCCTCCCCCCGGGGCCAAGACTGTCTCGATTGGAGTACAAGGTTTAAGCATAGTTGTTTTAAAAACTGGAAGGAAAATATCTTCGTTACTTGAGTTATTTATATTAGTCTTAAACTTGATGAAATAGCTAGAGTCATAAAACAACCAACTTCTAATAGATTTTCTTCACTAGCCAGTTGCTTTAAAATAGGCTTATAAAGCAAACAGTTTAAAGAAGTCTAAAGATCAAAATGTCACTCACAAGTACAAGCTGGACTAAAATTAGGAAAACTTTACATTCTAAGGAAGGTGAATGTGGGCACCATAATAAATGTGATGCAGTTTAATTACGCGCATGAATTGCCTGAGAGCTAATATTATTAAAAAAAGAAAAAAGAAACTTGATACGATCTCAAGGCGTTGTAGCAAAATTCGAAGACAGCTCGGCAGTTGAGGATATAACAGTATATAGTTCTTGTGTAATCATGAGTCTGTTAACAAAAAGTTGGATGTCCTAATCTGCATTCAAAAACTGAGACATTTACAATAATCATATATGCTTCAGGGAACTTTGGTATGCTAATAACGCCAAATCTCACAAGCAGTCTTTTCGTAAACCTGACGTGAAACAAGATCTCACAGCCACTGAAAAGGACTATATTGATAAGAAGAAAAAAAGGAAAGCCAAAGCCAGTTGCGTGCTATGGAGATAGTTGTGTACACACTCAGTTTTATTTCAACGCCTTTACAATAAATTAATTTTGATTTCAATAGCTGCCACGACCGCCTTTTCTGTCTCCTGGTGCGGAAGTATTGTGATCGTAAATTAAAATGCTGCGAGAGAAAGAGTCGATCTTACACGAAAAGTTGCGATGTTATTTTTTTGCAAATCTTTGCTTGTAATGAACTTTCCAGACGCGGACAGTCGCAATGCCTTAAAAGTTTTAACATAATTGATTGTAATCGCTTGTTTCAAATTAAACTTGCAGATCTTTCGCGTCTATTATTCGCGTCAGTGAACACGATACAGCTGTAGTTGCTCGCTTTTAAAAAAGAACTTGCAAAGCTTAATTTATGAAAAGTCTACACCGACAACCTTTTTGGTCATGGCATTTGTAGACAGTCGCTTGACACCGATTTAATGACGTTCAGTTCTAGACAATCCAATAAAGTCCAATAAATTACAGAGTATAAATAAGGAAACTATTAAGCGCCTGGTTTGTTTTTATTTCAATACAATGATCGTAACAATTTTTGTAACTTATTTTTATATTTCGTCAATTTTAAACGAGCCCGATATGATCCTAAGTATGTCTAGCTGTATCGAACATATGAACCCACACGGCTTTCAATCTTTCGATTAATTAAGGTAACCGCAATGATATTTGTGTATGAGGTTACTTGATTTAAAGATTAGGAAGACGCATTGCAATAACGTTCAGCTCAGTCATGCCTTTCGATTTTAAAGCCAGGAGGTTTAATACGAAAACGTTATCGCTTCTCGGCAACCCGCAGCGACCGTAAAAACAGCAAATCATTTCCACGCACGGCTCCAGTGTTTCATCGTATCACTTAATATAGTTATCTTTCTCTTGAACCCACGATTTTGATAGCCATAATAATATTTTACAATAATGACCTGTGAATCTGTCTCTAAGAGTTTCTATTAAATTTGATTTCTTACCTAGCAGCGAATACTTTACCCCTCAGCCTGGTTTTCCTCGCTCCCTTGAATCGAATATTCTACTCGTGAGAAGCTTGCACCTTGTGTCATACCGATTCTACTTTATTGTTCGAGCTGTCCGATCAGCGACTTCGAAATTCAGCTGGGAATTACCAACCGTAAAAAAATATACACAGATGAAGACGGAGTCTCTGCTAGTTGGCAGCTTTTTTCTGTACTGTTCTTCAAAGAAAATTAGATTTAGCTTCTTGAGTTTCAGAAGAAGAAAAATACGAGAAGGACAATGAACGGTGACAGTCTGTGTTGGAAAGAACCAGCACGTATGAGGACTGGGGCCAGACGGTGAACATCCGGGACTTTGATGTACTTATTTTTGGTGAACCGAAAGATCATACATTCATTTGCAATATACTTTGTCTCTAAAAAAATAATTCTAAGTTTTAGTTTTACTATTAGGGAAAGATTGATTGTGAATTAAGGTAGAATTTTCTACAAAAACTTGAATCAATTACATTTGAAAAACACGTTTTTTTCCATAAGAAAAAGATTTGACAAACCTGGAGAGGAACCACTTGCTGTGCCAGAAACTAATGAGTTCTTCTATCATCAAATCTCCTTTGATTGCTTCATTTCTTAAAAACCGCGGCAGTGTTAGCTCAGTCGGTAGAGCGTGTGACTGCAGAGCGGGAAGTCGCGGGTTCGATTCCCGGGGTCGGACCAATACTCAGGGTCTTAAAATAACTGAGAAATGAAGGTACTACCTTTGTATTGCAAGCGGCCAGACCTTCGCGTGGCTCGGATGACCACGTAAAATGGCGGGTCCCGTCTTCAGTTGGAGACGTAAAATATAGTGTCCCCAATTAGTACTTTCGTGCTAAATACATTGACACTCAGATAAAGTGCATCTTTTTTTTTTAACAAAAATACGTATCAGTTAGTGGAACAAGACAAAAACCTAACAATGACTATTTTACACATCAATTAATATTGGTCGGGGTTTCTTTGTCTGTGTCGGGTGAGATGTCGTTAGTCACCAATTCAAAAGCCTTCGGGCTGAAATTAGCTACTCTGACATAAATATTATCAAAGTACCCTGCTAGCAGAGGCTTTTCCCTTGTGTTTCTCAGCGTTGTACTGCCATTCTCTTCGCGGTTTTGGCTGCTCGCGTTTTGTTTTGGTTGTTTCTGTGCCGAGGAAAAGACCTCTGCAGACACCCGTTTGGGATTCCTGTTGAGCATGCGCTTTAGGTACCTCCAAGATCTAGGAGGTAATCACATGACTAAACCGGTTGTGGAACCGGTTTTATCAACTCGCTCATCTTTTATGTACTAGTGTGCTGTGCAAAAGTGAGCCCGCTATAACAACATGGCGAGTGCGAGTCATTCCCGTGGGAAAATTGACTCATGAATACATGAGCAAACTCCGGCGGCGGCATCGTATTACCGACACGTGACACAGAAATTCCATGGTAACCGCATTTTCACCTCGCGCATGCTCAACAGGAATCCCAAACGGGTGTCTGCAGAGGTCTTTTCCTCGGCACAGAAAAAACCGCGAAGAGAATGGCAGTACAACGCTGAGAAACACAAGGGAAAAGCCTCTGCTAGCAGGGTATTATCAAAGATACTATAGAATTTCAAATATTTAGGATGTTTCGTCTTTAACCAGCGAGACAAAAGTAATTCAATACTAACAATTCAACTATAAAAACACAATTAAATGTTGTTTTGTTTTCTCAGTTGAAGCGGAAATAATCAACTATAATTGGGCCATTATTTGTCGTTTATGAACTTCCCACTGCAGCTAGCTTTCATGACAGATTTGAACAATGTTGTGAATAAAAATGTCAGTCTAAAATATGCAGTAAGAACTCGCTGTTTTGTCTTCAAGCATTCAAAAACTAAAGCCAGCCTTACCTCAGGCATTATTCATGCAGAATACTATGGAAATATATTCTAAAAATAGGAGAATGTTTCTTTGAAGCGAGCTTGTTGGTAGCCTGCCTAGCAAGCGATTATGCGCGAGCTCGTTGAGAAACTTGAAATGAGAGCGGAAAAAGGAAGGAAGAATGGTTTTCCCTTCCCCACCCTCCTTCCCCCATTTTTCGAGCTCATTTCAGCTTTTTCAATGAATATTCGCGAAGGGTTATTGGTTAATTGTGCTACGAGCATGGTTTCCAAGGTAAAACCCCTTTTTCATATATAAAGCGAAGCGGGGTGAGACGAAGTAAACTCAGAAATTCATTCGGCAACGGGAACGGCGTCAAAAAAGTAATTCACCATTTTCACCGAGACCATACTGCACCTTCTTTACCCCAAAAAATTTTACGTTAACCATTGTTTCCAATTTCTCCTGGGTAATACAGTCATCCCAAGAGTTTAAGGGACTGTTTACATGGAGTTGTGGGACCCCAGGTACTTAGGTGAGGTAACCCGTCTGTCCATATAATCTTTCATTTTAATTTGATCAAGTTTACATGATAGGTGGAGTGACCCGCCACATGTTACCTCACCTATCTGGGGTCCCCCACCTCCTTGTAAACAGGCCCTAATAAGGGCAGGTTCAAAACTCAGACTGGATCGACTCATTTATATATAGAGAAAACAATGGGAATCATTGTCTGGTAAGTATGTAAATGAGGTGATCAGAATCCGAGTTTTTGCACGTGCAGCGCACTTTTTTGTCGTCACTCCACAACAACGACGTGAGAAGCCAAGAAAAAGCCTAATTTAACGTTTTATAAAAGACATAAGGGACTTTAAGATCCAACTACGCAGACGGCGACGAAAACGTCAAAAAAACAATAGGTTTTATGACCAAAACAACAACTTTGCACGTGCATCACGCTCGTTTGTACATTTCTTTACTTGTTTTTGCACGACTACGACGTGAAAATGCCTAATTTCGCATTTTATGGAGTACGTAAACAAGCAACGACGAAATGCTATTTCTCCTTCTGAACTTGGATATGGTTCCTAGGAATTCAACTCCAGGAGCGTTCGCCTATATTTCATAAAGTAAGTGGGTAGGAATAATTGCGATAAAGACTGAAAGAACGCAAATTCACGTTTTAAGCGACGTTCTCTCTGCCGTCGCGTCGTTGAATCATAAAGTCCTATAACAAGCCGCGACAACGAAATTTTCATTCTCCGCTTCGCTCAACTTGGATATGGTTCAAAGGTATTCAACTCCAATAGAGTTCGTCTACACCTGACAAGGTGAGTGAGCTGGAATAATCGCGATGAGATTGAAAAAACACAATTTTGCTTTAATTAGAAGCGAAGTTTTCGCCTCTGTCGGCACCTTCCTCTAATCATAAGGTCCCTACTGCATGTTCTTTTTAGGGCGAAGTGGGGCTTATAAAACGGTTCGGTAATAGAAAGTTCATAGGTAGACTGAACATGTTATCACCAGTTACCATTTAAACACCACGATGACTCAGTGCCACTGCGTTCAATCAGAATTCGCAACGCGTGAATATCTTATTTTTACTGAAATTGTCTATCCGTACATTACATCAAATTTGGATGGAAAGGAAAAATAAAATCATCAAGAGGCTTGGTAGCCATAACTGCTTAAGTACAAAGTTACATTCGACCAGAGAATGAATGAGCAGAGCGAAACAATAGAAAACAACGCAAACTCAGTGACATTATTAAGGTGGCTCGCAACGATTTGCAGCATTTTCATTTAATTTAATGGATAAACGTTACACCACTTTTTCAGTTGATGCCACGATTAAGTGTCACTAAAATAAATGCTCAACTATTAGTGGATTTAAAAAATTCTATTATTTTTTTTTTGAAATTGCAAGTTACTATAGCAATAGTATAACCTGTTAAAGCGCACCCTTAATTTTAGCTTTCAGATAACTCCCAACATTAACTTGGACAATATCCTTTAGAATCATACGTGTATAAACACGCCGCAAAATGCACAATAATACGCTCATGGTTAATTAGTTCCGTGCTTAGCTTGTTTGAAATGTATTGTAACTGCGCAATCATCCGGTGCACATCGTGCACGTGATATGGCAGCCACTACGTCGTTTACCTCTTATAGTATAGTTTTATATCCTATAACCCTAGCAGCGATTTTCAATGCAGAGGTGGAAATGTAAATGTTATATTTCAAAGCTATGGTTTTAGCGATATGTTAAGCGGGCAAGTCAAGCTTTGAACATTATCTGCGACTCTTATGGTATATGTTTATCAAAATGTTGTGATGTGAAGTGTCCCCAAGATCCTTCCCCGCACCGCGATACTGGGATCATTAAGATGTGTTTTTTCTTCTCATGCCTACAACAAAATAGTTGGGACACTTGGTCGGTTTCCCCGGCCTCAACGTCACAAAGTTCAAAATCGCTCAAGCTTTCTCAAATTGCAACACTGCAAGGGGGAGGTGGGAGGGGACTCAGTGGCGGATCCAGACGTTCAGAAAAGGGGGGATTATAATGTGGGGGGGGGGGGGCGGCCTCAAAAAAATTTTTTTTGCTGCCCTTCGGGCCTCAGTTTGGTCTGAAAATAAAGGGAGGGACCGGGCTCCCGGGCCCCTCCCCAGATCCCCCACTGTGACTGCACTGCGCAAGCTCAAAACATTGGAAGTGCCCCAAGTATTTTTGACCAGGGTTGTAGGTTACAGCGATTACAGCGTTCATATTTATGGAGACTAAAGTACTGTAGTTGGCATTTCACTATTGTATCTCCTTGTCGTTCCATTGTATAATTTAGGGCGTACCTTTGAGTAATCTGGAGTTTTATTGTAAGATATGCTTCGTTGTCTTTTTTCAACTGAATTTTCGCTAGTGCTTGCCTCGTCCACTGTAGAAATTCGTGATTTTACGTGGGTGTAGTCGTTTTTGAAATGAGGAATCTTCTTAACACTTGTTTTTGGTTTATAACTACCTGAGCCAGTGTCTATTTTCGATTGAGCGTTCCATTTTAATTTGCCGAATCCACTTTTTTTTCGTCTTCTTCTCCTCTTTTTGGAACCTCCTCTTCCATTTTTTCTAGTTGTGTTGTTGTTGTTTGCTGCGTCATCAGTGTTGTCATAATCTTCGTCAAATTCGTCATCATCACCAAATTCATCATCATCTTCGTCGTTCACCCCAATGTGTCTGTCGTTGTCCTCTTCGTTTGCGTCATCCTCTTGCCTTTTTAACTCTTTTTTCGAGTTGTTTTGCTCCATTCTCTTATTATTAAGGTTATTTGCGTTGTCAACAATTTCACCTTTATTGACGCCGACTGCTGGCAAGGAACCCGTCTTTTCATAAGTCTTGCTCCCTCCTCTGCTTGTATCTTTTAACATCGAATCCGACCTCATCTTCTCATCCGCCGTTGTCTTACCATTCTCTTCTGGATTATTGCCGCCTTCTCTGTTGATTTTAGTGCCTGTAATTTCTGCTCTGTTCCCAGTCTTCTCTTTTTGTTTCTCTTTATCTTCCGCTTTATCCTTTCCTTCTTCACTATCATCTTCAAAAAGCCACCTTGATACCTTTCTATGGAGTGATTTTTTCTCGTCCTTTGGCTCATCTCCATTTTCATCTTTTGAGTATTCCGAGTTTTGTTCTTTGTTTTCTTTACCTTTTTCAAATTCTTTATTTTCATCTTCTTGATTTTTCTGACCATTGTTGACCTGCTTTTCTCTTATGTCTTTAACGTCCTTTGCTTTATTGAAAGATAGGCCCTCGTCCGCTTTATCATTTCCCTGATTTACGGATAGTGCAACGTGCGTTAATGACACTTTACGACTCGTCCCAGGGCTGGTTTTGAGAGTTGCCGCTATTCTGCCCTCACCAACTGCTTCTGTTTTATCTTGACCAGGAGACGAACGATTTGATCCAGTCCCAGGCATTATATCTTTAGTCGTTTTCTCGTTCTCGTTATCTTTCAGTGAAACATTCCTAATGCCGTTGCTAGCTTTTCTTAGTATGTTCTTATGGAGTTCTTTGTCATCATTCCCTGTCTTGCTGATTTTCCTCAACGTTTTGATCTCCTGGTTTTCATTACTGGTTCTTGCTTTTGGACTGTCCTTGCCGTCTTTCTTTGGAATGTTTTCTTTTGGTCTCATATCCTTGTGTTTACTCTCGCTATCTTTCCGTAACGTTTCCTTCTCAGGGTTTGTATCATCATTTGTTAATTCCAACTCGTCTTTAACCAGCCAAGACCCAGCAGGACCAAGGGAAGAATTCTTCTTTGACCTGTCTTGAGTCGTAACCGCAGCAGTAATTTTTCCGGATGTAGTTTTGGATGTCCCGGATGGATTGGATGTTTTTGGTTGCGGGTTGATCGTCTCCCTTGAGTCACCTGAGTTTTCTGGAGGAACGGGCGTGGGTGGTGTCTCAATCAGTATTATTCTTTGCAAGTTGGGGGACTTTTTAACTAAATCCTGAAAAGAAAAGATTTGAGACTATTTAGTCCCAATAAGGACAAAATATATACTGTCTGTGGTGCCTTTACGCTTATGACGTGAAGGTGGATGCAATCCGTTGTGAGTTGATCGCAAAGTCTGCTAGTCAGTTTCAAATGATAGATACAAAATGGCTCATACAAAGAGGAGTTTTTTTGGTTCTGCTTTGCAGTTGTGCCTGTTTGTATTTATAGACAGCTGGAAAAGCACAAGAATAGCCTATAAACTGTACATCAACTTTGTACCTCTTCTGATGTAGGACTTTGTTGTATTTTCACCGCGCGCCCTGGCATTTTAAGTCCTTCCAGTTCCTTGCGCAGTCTTTGGATTTCTTCTTCTCTCTGATGAGAACAATTCCAAAATGAATTTTAGAAGAATAGGCGCCTTTATGAGTAGAAATCTAAAAATAGACAAAAGTACTAACCAGGTGATCTGTGACGTCATTGCGGGGGCCTGGGGAAAGAAATTTTAATGCCGTATCCCATAAACCAACGCGCGCACCAATTCAATTCAATTCAATCTGTTCCCGTCAGCTTTGGTTTATGGGATACGGCATTAAAATTTCTTCCCCCAGGCCCCCGCAGTGACGTCACAGATCACCTGGAACGCGCTATGACAGATATTAGTGGTAGGATGGACGCACCAAGTTGATGCGCTCCTTCTATTTGTCTAAAGAAACACTTTACGTTAAAAGAGGAGCCAAATTTGCTTTTATACAATACTTTGATAACAGTGTTACCTGTGCTAGTGTTGTCTTCAGTTTTGTTAAGTCTTCAGGGGACGGTACTACAGACAATCGCGAACCCCGCCTTACTCTTTGAGAACTGGGACCAAGAGTGGACATCCGCATCCCAGTATCCACCTAAAAGAGAGGGATATACTTCCAGGTGATCTGTGACGTCATTGCGGGGGCCTGGGGAAAGAAATTTTAATGCCGTATCCCATAAACCAACGCGCGCACCAATTCAATTCAATTCAATCTGTTCCCGTCAGCTTTGGTTTATGGGATACGGCATTAAAATTTCTTTCCCCAGGCCCCCGCAGTGACATCACAGATCACCTGGTTTGGATTAACTACTTTTGTCAAGCGGAAAGTATGACGATATAGTGTACCCATTCAAAGTGATTCTCTTTCAGTTTTAAGAATTTTGCTTGACACGTTAATAAAGTCAATATTATTATTATTGTTATTCTCAATATTGCACTCTTAGTTTCTGTGTATTTGTGTATTGTGCGGTCTTTCAGCGTCTTAACCCCTTAGACCTTAAGCATTTACCTTGCTTTTTATATGCGAGTAGTCAACTGCTTCACTAAAGATCCTGACTTTATTGGCGGCCCGCCGGAATCGTTTGTTTTTATCAGAACCCTGTGAGCTCTCCAAGTCACTAACATTCCCGTCGCTGAACATGCTGTCATCATCTTCTGGATCCCACGGATAATTTTCATCGTCTTCTGTTTGTGTGCCGTTGGTTTTTACAGTACGATTATGTCCAAGATTGCTTAGCTGGGAGTTTTTCTGAAAAAAGCGAGAAAAATGAAACGTTGCATCAAATTCTAATTCAAAGGAACGGCGACGGCGGATTGCCTTGTTGTTCATGATGTGTCGTGTTAGGGTTCTTCTCGAACTTGCTTTATGACAGAAGAATGTCGGCAACTTGGTCCCTGATTTCAAGAAATCTTTCGCTATCCCCTCTCCTGCGCGCACGGCAAAAAAAAAAAAAAGAAAAACGAAAACAACGTAGTTTGCGCGTTACAATACCTCTCTGAGCTCATTCCTCAGGTTGACAATCTCTGCATCTCTATCTTGCGCGATACCTCCTATATAAAACTCGGCTTTAGTCTGCCCTCCTTCACCTCCACTCGATCGCACCTGGGACCCACAGCAAAACGTTCGTAGGCACGAATACAAGTTCCAGAAAGGAAAACACAAACAACACGAAATACAACATGCCGACGAGCATGCAAAACATGGACAGAATCTTGCGCAGGCTGCACCTCTTGAGCTTGCGTATTTAGTGTTGTCAGCTGACTCCTCTCCAATATGCAACGTTTTCGTTCGTTTCCGTCTTCTGCAGCTCAAGCGGAAAATCTGGTCAAAAAAGCAAGAAAACATAGAAACAAAGTTTTAACTAACAAAAAACGAAAGACGAAATCCTGTTTAAGGCTTCTCTAAACACGCACTAGTCCATATAGTCCTGACTCTGCTAAGGAAATTCCTTTTTTATTATTCTTTTTTTCTCACAAATGTTTTGTTCTTTGCAGTTGTCGATTACTGAGACTAGAGGAAATTTTCCTTAATAACATAATTCTTAATAACACATATCTTCTAATAACATTTCCAAGAAACTTCACTCACCTTGTTCACAAATAGAAGTACAAGGATCATGGTTGTAGCAACAATAATCAGGACACCGATTACCCCATAATACGCACTTGGATACATAGTTGTTGCGAAAGCCACAATGGAACCGCACAAACAAAAGAGAACCACAACAAACATGCAGGACACGCAGTGCTGAGTGTCATTTATAGCTGGAATGTAGACGCGTCTTGTCTGCCGAGCGAGAAACCCGCCAATAAGGAGAGTAAGCACTTTGAACACGAGGATTATCACCAACCATAGGGTCAGGTCTGTGCAGTCGCAGTGCTCTACGACTTCAATCTCTGCCCGGAATGTATCGGCAGTTATCGGCTGAAAAAAGGATTAAATTCTGTATAGTGTGACTTGTTAACGTTAAGTGTTCCATGAAATACGAAAAAAGGGAAATTTGTTATCCTTATTGTTGTAAATGAAAAGAAAAAAACGGGGATACTATAAGCTAAGAGACAGATTACTACGTTCAACTGAGATAACAAGGTTGCACAGGTAACCTCACCTTAAAGCAGAACAGGAAACCATTTCTTAATTAGTTGAAGGGGGTTTGGTGATTCATTTGCGCGCGTGCGTTTTTTAAACCACCCACCTCAAAACATTTGTACTCCGGTTGTGATCTGACTTGCTTAAGAGTTCGGAAAAGAGGGTCTCTTCCTTCCCAGCATGCTAAGATTATAATGTCGACGATTAAAAAAAGGGCGAGAATGCCCAGCATCCAGAACATCATAACGTTCTGTGAAGCAAGAATTCACACGTTAAATTGTGAAAAAATGAAAAATTTCCAATCACATCAATTTTTAACACTTACATCGATCACGGACACGAACGTAACGTATAACTATGTATAGTTACCTGTACGCACCATGCATGGATTGATCCAACGTGCCCGGTCATATTAAAAGGATGTTATTTTTTATATAATATCAAACAAAACAGCGTAGCTGATACTACTTAGAAATTTTAGCTTTGCAAGACATCAACATGACAATAAAAGTACACAGTCAAACAGAGCAACTCCTAGGGATAGAGTTAGGGATAGCTGGATAGCTGGTTAAACTGACAAGACAACTCTGTCGATGTGCTTTATGTCTTGAACGTAAACCCATTGAATCACGCCATATTAATGCTTTTACTTGGCCTCCTTTGTTTGGAAACTGAACTAACCATAGCGATTGTCATTGTGGCGTTGCATAACTGTTCACCTATCACCACTAACGCTCTCAATGATTTAAGTAACAAGTTCAATAAAATACCTTACCCGACTTCTGACGAATCTGTCTTTCAGAACACTATAAGCCATCCATAGCTTAGCGGTTATTCCACCCACTGACAGTGTAAAGCCGATTGCAAATGTCCATGAACGAGCCTGTAACGAATGATAATAACTGAAATATGAAGGTCAACTTTAATAATAAATAGAATATTAATAATGAAAGGACCGAAACTGTACTTAAATTTGATCATTCGAAATTCAAGGAGGTTTATTTTCTTTATCTACAGATGTTAAGTACTGCTAGTACGGTGCAAAAACCTTCTAAAATAAAAGAAAAATGTGGAGCAACCACAGACGTAGAGATAAAGGATGTTTGCTCAATTGTAAGTTTGAAACTAGTAAAATTAACCCTGTAAAATGCAAAAATGGACATGATTAGCCATTGTAAGGTGTGCATGGGAAGCACTATCTCTTCTTCTACCTTTTACAGTGTCAGGAAAAACTACTTCTTAATCTTTATTTGTATTTTGTGTATTGCTTTTATGCTTGGACGAGCATGTGCTATAAGCCATTCTTCAAGTGCGCGTGAGACTGGGTCAGTATCTTGTCGAATTGCACTGTGGGACTGTTTTTGGGGACAGATCTCGACCCAGTCTCCTATAATGTGATTCGACTCAACATCAATCCTACTCTCACTGGAACGTTCTTGGTCAATACTTACCCTACAAAATTTTGTTACTGTGTCCGGGGAAACGAGTGAGTAATCAAAGCCGTAAAGAATGACTGTGACGTAGTTCAAAATACAGCCTAAAATAATCAGCATGCTAATGACTGGACCAGAGTTATGAACAAGTCTGAAAAACAATTCGTTATTATTAATATTATTTTTTGAACCAGTGTCTAGTGAGAGAAAAGATTAGGAGATCGGGCCGTGTTATTGAAAAACAACTTACAAAACAGCTAATGCTAAAATGAACTACCATTTTAACTTACTTCAAGACTCATTGTATTCTGTTTCTCTCTATACCCAGGTTAAAAAATGCTTGGGTATAAAACCCTTGCGGTGCTCTCCAAGATCGTGCAGTTTCTCATCTACACTGCCTCTTCTTAGTCTGGGCATAGGAGTAAGTACATTTACAATATCTTTATTCTGTGTCTAATTTTTACATAAAACATTTACTTTGTTCAAAAATAGAACATTTAATTTTACAAATGGATTGCCATTGCGTGACTTCCACTTTCCAGTATAATGTACACCTATTCCCCATTTCCACATAGACCATAATACACCTTGTCCCCCCACCCCAAAAAAAAGATGCATAACCATTCTCCCGGGTATTTACCATCCCCCAAGAGAAATTGAAGACAATGGTTAGGCACAATTTCGGTCTGTATCGGAAGATGGTGATTATAAGTAACCTGTCGTGTAACTTGATAAAGCAGTTTAATTTATAACTTAGAATTTAAAAAGAAATGTACAAAATGGGATGTCGCAAGCTCTCTGTAGAATGCCATACTTACTTTTTCTTGAAGTTTAAGGCCAGAACTAAGAGGCAGAGTAAAGCGTAAGCGATCCCAAAGGAAGACAACCCGATCAGCACAAAAAACAAAGTCCTGTCAATTGTACGGTAAATGTACTTCTCTGTGGTCTTGGTGTAGGGAGTGCCAGCTGAAAATACAAAAGACATATCAAATTGAATAACTCTAGATCCGTGCTTTTTTACTGCTAAACCGCAGGTCATGAGCAACGTTGGACGTTAGCAGTAAAAGGTATTAGTTTCACTAAGGTAGAAGGTAGGACACACAACCTCGTTCTCAGGTTTCCAGGAGAGGACCCTCGGAACGAGTTTGTAGGACACGTTTTGTGGTGCGCGCTGCATTCCAGATCCCATATCCAAAAAATACCAAATTTAAGCAAAGAAATGCTGCGATAAGTAAGTGTGCTAAAACCTACATTTTCCCGATAAAACCTTAAAGTGTCCCTAACGTTAAGCATGAATTTCTTCCTGGGATGTTTACTTGACTAGGGAACAAGTATATAGAGAGTGAGATTTAGAAGTAAAAACGACTTACCAAACCAATCTATTTCGGGTGATGCAGTAAATTCATTTGTTTCCACGTTGAATGAACCCGCTTGGACTGTCTTAAAATTACCATCTATCAATTGAAAATTCAATTAATATCTTAGTTCCATCAATCTGCTCTATTGAACTGACTTGGCAATGTATAGGTTTTGAATACATAATAATATAACTTGCAAAGTTGTGGGGTAATGTCAGTCTTGACTCTACCCTAAAGATGCTGAGTGAGGGTGGAGTTACACTGTCGCGAACTTTTTTCGTGCGTACACACGTAAATTTTACGAACGTAAATAAAATAGAGGCAATGTATGAAAGGCCGCGCGTGAAAGTAGATGTTGAGGGAGGTTTAACTTTAACGTATAAGCGTGACCTTCCAACCACTACCTCTATTTTATTTAAGCGCGTAAAATCTACGTGCGCACGGACGTAAAAATTTCTCGACAGTGGAAATTCACCTTAAGGGAATTTAATAACGCAACCATTCTCTTAACAAAGAAACGATATGTCTTTTGTTCAGCGTATGCTCAAGAGTATATGATGTAAATTCATGTTCAGCGTTAGATTCGAGGAACACGATTTTCATAAAGTGGCTTCTTACCTTGTATCACGATTTGCCTCAATACAATTGCGTTTTTTCTGTCACCATTCTGATAATACCTAACTCGTGCCTTGACAAAAACAAAAACAGTTACAAAAACTGGATAAGAATTAAGACCTTGTAGCCAACAGATTATTTAACAATTAGTCGCCTCAGGCGACGTGAATATCGGCGAATAGTCACCGAGACGAAGTCGAGGTGACTATTCGCCAATATTCACGTCGCCTGAGGCGACTAATTGTCTTAGTATAATTACAGTGATGATTATTCGAGAAAATAAAATTATTGATCAATTTCCGACCCCGAAACATCAAAACATCTGGCTGCCATTTTGAAAACTGCTAGCCTTCAATGCTATAATCACCGCGCGGTGATTATAGCGGGATAGAGCGAAGCTCCTAGCCAATCACAGCGCTCTATTTTCGATAGTCATCAATGTAATTATACTAAAACTTATTATAATTTATTCACTACTGATTCTCATAGCCTCAGAAAACAGCTGACATTTCGGGGCGCCACCACAGGTTCGCTGAGAAAACAAAACAGGTTTTTATTGTCACTCGCCGTTCTTTCGGGAAAGTTTGTCCGTTAGGTTCGTCGAGAAATGACGTTTGTGGAACGAGCGCAGAAATTCCATACTGATGACGTGTCACTATCTAGATCTGGGTGGTGCTTTTGATTGGATGGAGTAAATTTTTAACTAACTATTTTTATTTATCCCAAATTCTCTCTGTCTGTCACCATATTCCCTCTTGCCTTACCCCAATACTCGGAGTTGGAAAATCAAGGTTCTGCGCATGTCTCCTAAAGACAGATGTGGCATTCACATCCCCATATGTAAGATTTTCCAAGGATTTTCCTTGTCTCAGAAGTTCATCCCTTGAATTATGCAAAATAAATGCTATCGACCAGAGGGCGTCATAAACGTCTAGGGCGTTGCTGCTCCTGTTTGATGTGTCACTGCCATTGTCAACTTTAGCTCGATAGTCATTGATTATTTGAGACCCATTCTGTGAAAAGAAAAAAAAACACTATTCGAACCAAGCCACGGCTATTTCGTAGACTTATCTACTGTAAATATGGAATACAATCGACGATCGATTGTATTGAGCACTTGTGTAAAGGTATGGACCCAAAACGCTTACCTTTTTGGCATGACTGTAATATCGTTTTCTTTGATTGATCACAAAAGTGTGATAAAAAGAAAAATGGTTCTGTATCTGGCATTTCATTTGTAAATCAGAACAATCTAATTCCTCGTTTTTGCCTGGTATCCACCAATTGTTGTTGTAGCTGTTCACCAACATCCAAACATAATGAGGACCGTACATCTTTTGCTGGTAAGCCTTTCAAAATGGAAATAGAAGGGAAATTTAGACATGATTAGAAGGAGGGTAGGAGTATATTAGAAGCCCGTCAGAACGTCTTTAGAACAATCCTTTTGAGGGGACTAAAGGCATAAGCCTGTCGTACAATTTGGCCTTGCGCTTAACTCCATACTCAAACTGTGCAATGTAATGAAGTCTGAACGGCTGCCACTTGTATGGCTGTACTTATGATTTCATTCACAGTCTTAATATTAGACCAAGACGATAATTAATATATTATTTACCTCGCAAATCATCTTTCGTGCAACTGCATTACTGTCAAACATTCCGAGTATTACGTGAATTCCTTTGTCCTGTGAGAAAGAGAGTCAAGTAGAGAGCAAATCATGATTTGAGTGGGAGGGGTGAGTGGTGGGACCTATTTACATACTGGCCTGAGTAAAAGACAGAAAGGCACTCCCTAGAGTAGCAATAAATGTTGGGTAATGAGTAGAGCGCTATTGATGCTATCTATTTTTTTAAGTAGTGTAAGCTGCGAAAAAAAATACCCTTTTCATTCTCTCTACTGAGCGCCTTGTTTGGTTTCTTTGAATTCCCTTTGTCTACACCAAAGAAGACCTTATATCTTCCTTTCCATTTGCCCAAACTTAGTTCCCATTATCGCCACCTCTACTATGTTCGGATTGCTCTTGTTCAGAGCGATCTTTTGAATATGAACTTGAAATGAACACACACCAACAAAACATCAAACGGACAAGAAAAGACGAATTTGACTGGTTTAGCGATCAGACTTAAAGGCGCACGCCTTTTGGTTGGCTTAGCGAGTAATCAACGCATTCCTGTCTAAGAAAGAGATAAATGAAAAGTCATTAATCCATAACTTAGGAAAAATGAAACGATCTTGGTTTTTTTTAGTCAATCTTTTTCAACTATTGGCTGATGAAACAAATGACAAACACTTGGTTCGAAGGGAAGGTCAAGCCAAAACTGTTACCTTTATTGTCCTGATCGCTCGCTTTGGATCATTCGCTTGCAGTCTTACTTCAGCCAACACTTTGATGTTGTTTTTCTTCAGCCTGTCTGTTAGTTGATTAGAAAGCTGAAGAATAAAAATAATCTCAGATCTCAGATCTCAGATTTATGCTATTCGACAATCAAAAGATCAAGTGTTGACATCGCGGCATGGCGGGATAAGGGTGTATGGGAGAGGAATGGTACAGTGCGCTGGTTGAGCCAGTGTGCTGGTTCATTTTCGGCCTTGACCTTTATTTCGTAGGGCTCTCTGGGTTCTCCGTCCTCCGCCAAAGAAAAAAAATAAATGAAGGAATGAATGAAAAATGATTCAATAGATAAATAAAACATCGAATACAGTCAAACTTCGTTCGCACGGACACTGAGTGGACCCTGGCAAGTGTTCGTATTGACAGGGTGTAGAGTGTTTTCACATGACGTCACGGCGGCCATATTGGTGTCCCAAAACAATGAAACGGCGGCCATGTTGGTGTCCCAAACCAATCCTCTGGGAGTTATACTCTTTTCTTATGCAAATGATTTCTTTTGTTCTAATAAATTTGCATAGATGCTGGCCACGTGAGTGAAAACACTCTACAGGTGTTAAGTGGGTTGAATTAAGAGAAAAATGTAAGGGCTTTCTTTCCCCAGGGATAAAGCAAACTGTTCGTATTAATGAGGTGTCCGTAAAGCAGGATTTGACTTCAAAATTCCAATTCGATCCAGGATTCGAAGGCCACATGTTTATCAAATCTATCCAGTCTTTCAGACTGTTTTGTAGTACTTACGTAAAATGAGTCGATTTATTATCTATTCATTTATAATTCCGTAGACGCTTGTCTGTAAATCTGGTCCTTGTCCGTCCGGCCGTTCTCTGAGTTAAAACACTGTTTAACAATCTTGGATTAATTTCCTCAATATTACCTTAAGATATTGAACGCTATCTCCGTAGATGATTCCAACTTCATCCCAGCCATACTCCTTGACGAAATCTATTTTCGGTGCATCCAACGAAGCAATAGACGTTGAGGTACGAAAGAAGTTGGGATACAAATCTCGTCTGATTGCAAGATCCACATCAGTTGTGCCGTAGGAAAACTAAAATTGAGAAAAGAGCGTTTTTGTTACGGGAAATGATTGACCATCAAGAGGCAGTCACTTCAGCTTTGTTGGTGCTGTGAAGATCCCCGTGTGACTCCACCACCACCGAAGTGATACCATTGCAGTTCAGATTCAAAAGATGAAGAAAATAATGTCTTCAGGCCAGAACAGTACACACTGAACTCGCACCGCAACAGTTTGAATTTCTTTTTTCGGGCAGGCCTCGAAAGGTTTCTTTAATGCTCAGATCAGCTACAGATCTGCGATGGTCGTTTATTTGGTCAAATTCAAGAGAAAGAGAAAAAGGAGCTATGTCACGGTGCTTCCAAATGGAATAAGCGCAAGTGTGGTTGCGTGGCAGAGCGAAAATTTAAATCGTCTCTCTCTCGGTCAAACCCGGGAGGAAAAAGATAGCTCTTTCAGAATATAAAAACACAAGTTCCAGAATTGATTACTACAGTAATAAGTCGATACCATGACAGACCTTACACGTCAATGAGCTATAAAGCGTTGTGTTCTACGTACTTGTAGTAGACCAACTTCTGGAATCCCAGCATACGCTGCCACTGACTTGGCTAATGAATCCGTCCCCGGTCCCAATAACATGATTTTCTTTGGCTCCTGGGTGAGGAATTCCTGGAGAACTTTCTGTCCAAACCCGAAGCTACCCTTTGGAAAACAATTTAAGTTCTTTAGTGTTATTACGAAAAAAATTGCCTTGTATCTGTATGATACAAGTTCCCTTCCATCAACATGACATGACTTGTATTGATTTTTATTTAGATGATACAAGTCCCCTCCATCTCCCATGCCTTGTATGTGGAGGGATTGGGAAGCGGGGAGCAGAGAGGTCCAAACCTCTCGCCTCCCGTACCTTCACCGCAGCCATCAGAGATTGGAGTCCAATTTCACTGGGTTAATTAAATGAAGCGTCTACAAGCTAACAAATGAGTAGAAAAACGCAGTCTCTTACTTGCGTTGAATTGACCACCAGCTCCAGTTGGTACCCTGGCAGTATTTCAGTGTTGTTGTTAATCTCGTCTATAGCTTGTTCTGCCATTGGCAGGCTTCCGTATCCACTTTTCGTCCCGAGATCGAAAAAAGCTCCAATGTAAAGCCTGGTTAGTTGCACTGTGGTGGCGTTACTGCTGCTATTTGTGGGAATGCTTGCGTTTGTGGCATTTGTAGAGTTTCCTAGTTGCGCAGTACTAAAATTAACGCAAAAAATGACGACGAATATTGTGGCCAAATCAAGATTCTTCATGGTTTGATCTACAAGAAAAAACACAAAAGGCTCGTAATTGGACCTCTCGCGCGCATGTTTAAAACAGCAATTATAAAGAATACGTTTTATTCTGGAAACCGAAACGAGCATTTCACTGAAGCAATTATAAGCCCGACTTTTACGTTGGTTTAAAACCACCTTGTACAGGTACTTAGTCAGTAGCTTTCATTGTACTACTAGTCAGTTACAGATGGTTTAATAGACAGTTTATAAGTAGGAAGAACTAAACAATTTTCATTTGAGTTAACAATCCACAGTTTTAGGTCAATGGCTCAGTCTGGAATCATGAAGCCGTGATGTTGAGTTAGCTACGTTGAGTCGAAGACACCGTACTCGAAGTTAAACTTTCACAGTCGTTAACTAAGATAATGTTGCCGTAACTACACTGCAAGTTCACAAGGGATTACGGTGCTAAATGGTCCCCTGCTAAAATACGCCGACAATTGACATATACTACCTCTTGTGACTGATACTGGACAACTAAGAACAGTTGCACTTACTAAAAAATCAGTCAGATTGTCAAATCGGATAGAGCCGAGGACATCCCAAAGCGTGATAAAGCCGCGTTCCTTTGTGACTGAAAGTTCCTTGGCTTTATTTTGGGTCATTACTGCATGGCAAAATCACCGCTTGCCATATGATTCAATCAAAATTCAACTTAACCACAATAACTTTCAGTGTTGTTCGTGACGTGATTGTTACTCAGTGACAGAAGTCACGGTGAACTATGAGACATATATCGCACATGAAAGCTAAGAAAGCTGAAAGCAGGAAGACGTGCAATGTAAAAACTCAATTCAGAAGCCACGAGTTTATCATTTCAGAACATAAAAGAATTTCGCATTATCTTATTTGTATTTTGTTTTATCAAAATAAGCAAGGAGCAAATCACCTTTCTGTTTTCATAATGAAAGGTAAAGTGGTCTATGATGTAGACATTCTTTCTCAGGGGCTCGAGTGAATGTTATGGCAGCCATATCATAAGGTGATATGTAAACTAGAGCTTTCAGGTAAGTAATATCTGTTTGCATAGAGCTTTTGATCACAGATGTAGGCCTGAGATTGGTCACTTTAGAAATGGCTGGAGCCCCTAAATTGCACGCAAGAAACACTACAGTCCCATTGATACCTTAAGCCTTTCCTTTGTCCTTGATCCTTTAACGAAAACAATCCTTTGTATCCTTAAACTAAAGGGTTTGACTCCAAGTGTCTTTTAGAAAGCAACGTTTTGTCAATCAAGGAAAAAGAACTTTCACGACTTATACATGTTGTCGCTTATGTAATAAAGGCATTATATATGGACAGTTAATGGCCTTGGAGCGTTATGAAGGACACACGGAGAGAACTGGTTTTGGAAACAATTTGGTGTACATGTACAGTTTTAACTGATTGTAACTGTGACTTACAGTTACCACTTTCGTTTTCGGATTCAAGGAATCTTGCACAAAATAAATTGGGAAATTCAGACCGTCTCCGCCCCTTCCAAATCAAATGGGAAAATGGCGCGTTTTGCCCTTCGCGCTGCTTCATCCTCGATTTGCTTGATTTGAGGGTTGGAGGTTTGCTGTTCTGTTTTATTCTGTCCAAGATTTTTGCCTTGCTTTACGGGCCCCTAAGCAACAGCCACATCCTGATAAACAAGTGGCTAACGGGATAACTTTTTGATAAAACGTACTGCTAGTATATCACATCGAGGGAGCGACAGGCGTTGTTAAGCAGATAGTGCTTATGGCGGAGATCAAAGGCGACTTCGGGCCTCAGTCGTTGGTAGATCAAACTATAGCCAAGATACGTTGGAATTTTGACAGTTAAAGTGACATCTACAGCTTATTCTTGGCAAGAAAGAAATGCTTTTGTTGAAAGAAGCCGCTAATTTCTAGCTTTTTCAACCCAACTGTAACTCTCAATTAGTTTTTGTAAGTAAATTGTTTTTCATATTTCTTGAGTGGATTAAACAAAGTTGTGTTATCGACTACCAGATCTGTATATGTCGTGAAGTACAAAACACCGATTTACAAGATTATAAATTGTTAAAGAGATAAACTGTACATACCGATGCCTTGTATGTATTGATCAGTCACCGTTAAATTTCAAATTCATGGCCGATTCAGAGAGGGTGTTTAATATCTGTTCAAGTACTTTTGGAAGTTAACACTTGTATTTAGTTTCCTATATCTCTTTCACAGAATAATGTACACATCATTCCTTTTGACTTAAATAACAGAGATTTACATAATTAACTTGCTTTTGACGCGATTTAGCGTCTTTAGATCAAACATTAATTTAAAAAAATGCTTGTATGTGACATTTTCTATTATCTTTTTAGAGATGTCAAATACTCTCACACAAAGCTTTCCTAATAGCAAACCCTGATTTAACTTTACAAAAGCAGCTTAATCGTATTTACGACAGAGCTCGGATTAACCAAGCTTAAGTTGGTCTTGCTAAAGCTCTCACAAACGTCAGCCAGGGTCTTCTGAAATAGAGCTTGCACCTTTAGTACGGAAATTGAGAGAAAGACTTACGCTATTATAAAATGTTCTGTGTGATTTAAGCTCAAAGCAAGCGTGTCGATTGCCGTAATTGCATGTTAAAACTTCACACTTCATTTGCGTGTAAAAATGTTTGTTTAGAGTCTCATGACAAGTTTCTTTACGGAAAACTTTTGTCACGTAATCAGCCGATAGTGGTTTAAGAAATGCTCTCTGAATTGATCTGGCTAATATTTTTGAAGTTTACATCGCAAATTTTATTTGTAAGTTTTGCAAACAATAAAGTGGCAGCTATGTTCTGGCAATTAGGGCCGACGGAAATAAGGGGCGTATAGTCGGCCATTAAATTAACTAATTTGTCTTATTCAGTAGCTCTTACAGTGGAAGAGTATAAAAGCTTTTCCGCTTTTTTCGGTGCGGTTAGCTCGGTAACTAATGCTGACAGTGCAGCAGCAAGAAGATTTTCTTGTTGGACGTTTTAAAGTTTTAATTGCCCAGTGGGCAAGGGTACAGACAAAATTATTAACTAAGACAAGCAAGAAGGGGCCGCGGGAAAGCAAAATATGATAAGAGCAGTTTGACCGAGGTGACAAGCTGGAGCTCAAATTTTTCAAGCCCTATGTAATCTTTGAGCAAGCTCTCTCAGTCGTCTCCGAATATAAGTATTCAAGAAAACTCCATTTTGTAAAATATTTGAAAATAAATGATACTACATGAAAAAACTAAAATAACTGAAAAAACATTTCATTTGAATGGCCATAGGTCAGGGAGGTACAACACTATTTTGTCATAGAAATTCGGACGTGGCTAACAACTAATTAAAACCTTTGCTGTTAAACGAACCAAGCATTGAAAAGCATTCATTTAACACATACAGAAAAAACATACAAGGAAGTTAACGCTCTGAACAGCCTCATGAAGTCAGACCTAAACAATTTCGTAATATCTGGACATAAAACGGTATATAAGACGTTTCTTTATATTAATAGCTTTTTAAACACTCAGTTCGTTCCACTACTAAAACCTAGTGACGTCACTCTTTTGCGTCAGACATAATTGTTAACTTCACTGAAGATCAATATGTTATTCATAAGGATTAATTTTGTGCGTTTCTTCTAGAAAATGCTAAAGAACACAGCTGATCATAACTCATTGAGACTGGATTGTATTTCTGTAATTAGTTCGTCGTCATGACAGCGATATCACGTGTTTTGTTACTCTAAAATGTCATTCATCTCTTGCACCACCCCTCCTCTCACCCCCCGCCTGGACTTATGTTTCGTTAGCAGTTTTACAATAATGTATAGCTCTCCAGTCTCGCGAGATTGTCATATCTCATTGCCCCCCAAAGGTGATGATGAAAAAGGGGGACTTTTTAAACGGTTTCCAGAACTACTAAACCAGTGTTCACAACTATTGGAGACACTTTCCGAATCGAAGTGGAATTTGGAAACGTTGGTGTTTTCGTTTATAGAAGGTTGCCTATTCCAGAGTGTTCAGATTGAATCTAGCCTTGCCAAGTCTCACGATTTCGCACGTCAAGTCAAACTCCATAAAACGTTTGGAGTTGTGGGGTTGGTTTCCAAGTTAGATAATATTATCAATAGATAGCCAGCTCAATCCAAACAAAACGCTTAGCGGCCGGGTTTGATTACATTCTCTTAACCTACTGCGACTTGCCGCTGCCACCAACTGCGCAGACTTACTGTTTCTCTTTTGTCGAGATGACAGCCAGCAAAACATAGAAATTACAAAACCTAAATCGTAAAATTGACTGTGATGTTCACTGCTGCAGGTGACTCCCAATACCCATAATCCCAATGGAAGTCCTTCCACTAGAAAATTTGGAACATCTCACGACTTTGTACCCATTTCTCATTACTTTTCCCGCCTCTAAGTTCAGAATCTCACATTTTTTGCCTTTTGGAGGTTGGCAAGTCTGAGGTTGTGTGGACGCATGGCGTAAAGAGATGTGACCAAGAAAAAAGAAAAACAAAAAACAGTGTCTCTAAGTTCGTGCCGCACTTCACTTTCTGAACGGCTAAAACAGACTAAGAAGTGAAAAAACCTCCCGGCTGGAAGAGCCCAAAACAAACAATCAGCACTTCTTAAGAGTGTTGAACCGTAGTGTCGATTATTAGGACATCAAATGTAACTCAAACGTTTCGAGTCGAGCGAAATCATATTGAACCTCAACAGTTGGTGTAACCATTCAAATGAAACCTCTTCTGCGGTACTTTCTTATGGTACCTTTTTTTTTTCTTAAATAACAGTTTGCAATATAAAATTTGTAATTTCCTGAATTTGAGCTAATTCTTGCTCTCTTGGGAACAATTCTAGGCTCCTGAACTGACTGGTGGTACGGTCACTTAAAAGCGTATACGCTCAATGATACCAGAGTGAAGTGTACATAGCAGATCTTCCCCTGTGCGCCTGAGTCCAATGATTATAATACACCGCAATAACTCGGGCTTAAAATCGTCCTTGCTTGGCGATTGAGTTCTTCTTGGTGTTTCGTTGTTGCAAACTACGACAGATGCATCGTTTTCTTTCCTGTGCGCATGGCTTGGGTTCACCAGTTTCTACACCAAGTCCGGCCAGCTTCCTTTAATTTCATTATCAACAGAAAACGTTTCGTTTACAGTTGATCTCCAGACCACAAGCGTAAAGCCGCAAGTTATTGTTCCAAAAATTAAAAAGATAAATCCGAAGACGATTAACACAAAAGCTATTTCATCGGCCACGTTCAAGCAAGGTCCATGTGTTTCGCCGTAACACATAAAACCGTAACTTAGATAAATCGTTGCCTGAGCGATGAAAAGGAAAACGCTTACGACAAGTCCGCATACTCCAAGGTCGACCATTTCCAAACAAACAAAGAGTTAGTACGTGCGCATAAGTTCCTGTTTTCATGCCCTACAGCCTTTGAGTTCAGTTACAGAGAGATTATATCTTTTCAATTTCAATATGCAAGAGTGTCCTTAACTGGACGACTATTCATCGCCTAATGAGCAGTCAACACATTCTATCAAGATATCATTGTGCAAATGTTCCTTGATATTGGAAATACTAAATTAATGCGACAGCACTATTGAGGGAAACAATCATTTAAAACTCGCAGCTGCAAGAAAATTCGTCGAAATAATTTTTTATGGTTTTAAATTTTCCATATTAGAAGATTCCCTGAATGAAAAATCCACCTGATGTTTTATTGGTTCACAGAGGTGCGTCGTTGAGCCGTTTGATACTCCTTTTTGCTACTAGTAAAAGACAATTTTTTTTACATATTTTTAAAAGAAATCGCAGGGCAACATAAGAAATCGTTCAGCCTTGTCTTCAACAACTGAAGACAATCAGAGTCCATATCGAGGCGGTTGTATTTGACAAATACAACACGTATTCCCCTCAGTCTAGAGATAAACGCCCATGTTTTTGAAAACGACGTGTCGAGAAAGATGAAAGACTTGAGGTTAATTCCGACCGTGCGTCAAATTTCAAGATCATACAAACATAAATCGATCGATTAAACTGTCGACTTCTCTTGTGAATATTCTTATACTTTGCATCTGTTAGATGATGTTGTTGCCATGGGGAGGAAAGGAAGTGGTGAAATGAAAAATTATGTTATAAACTCGGCAAGCACGTACGCTCGATGAGTATAATTATGATCATGAATTTGCGCACGATTATAAACCAAACTGCTTCGTCAAAAATTTAGCCTATTAAAATATATCAAGCTAAGATCTTTATTTTAGTTTACTTACATCTTTCTGAAGTTTATATATTTTATCAAGTTAACATTGTTGAGGTTATCGTGACAGACCTACTTAATATGTTCTTTATTGAAGTCGAAGGAAATTGGCTACCATGAAATAGATTATTTTGCTTTTAAAAAATATTATATTTTTTCTCGCAAGAAAGTAATTAATAATTCTTTTTGGAACTAACGAGCAGGAATAAATAACGGAGGTAGGCGTTGTTCTACGGGATATTAATTGCTCCAGGCAATAATACAGATAATAAAAATATAAAATATATTTGTTGCGAGCCTAGACGGGTTGCAACACTATTTTGACAGAGGTTGTGATCGTGGGAGGTCTGGGCACTTTATATTTGATAAAAATCGGGAATTGGCGCAAATAAGAAATCAGAAGAAAGAAAGTAAGTAAGCAAGTAAGTAAGTAAAGAAAGATATAAATAAATTAAAGCCGTCAAAATACTAGTTGGGCGTTCCACTCATTACTAAGAGACTAAGACTTCCTGAATGGGAGATCCCATGAGAAAGCACAGCGCATGCGTTAACGGATTGTAATTCCACTTTCATCAGAGATGGTTCAAAACAACAGCGTGGAAGTAGTAGCCGGTCCAAAGGTCTACTCGACCCAAACAGAGGCGAAAAAAAAGTAACTAAATGAAAGCCGAAAAAATATTGAGTGGCGGTGAAACTGGAAACCGTGTGTTTATATCAAAATCCTGTAGAGTATAATTATAATTTAAGACTTAAACCTAGTCGCCTAACATTTTTCATTTATCAGGATCAAATTAAAAGAAGCTCAAAGAGACATGTCATCTTTTCAGATTTTGTTCATTTTATTCTCAGCATTATTGTAATACACTCCAATGAATTTATTGCATGTTATTGTAATATACTCTTGCCGGAATCTCTTGTGGATCTTTTTTATTTTTTAACCAAAATGACCCAACACCTAATGAGTGTCATTCATACATCTACGTGATATTTTACAAAAAGAGATTCTGGGCTTAGGTAAGCAAGCCCGCACGATCCCTTTTTCTACTTTTCTGACGTCACGATATATTTATGCTTTACTGACCAATTCTTGCATGAATGACGTCTGCCTTACGGTTGTCTCATGCAGCTTGATCGTATGTGTTTCATTGGTCACACACTCACTGGCCCGATCCTGTATACTATTGATTCTTTTAAAAAAATTCATTCTTGATCGCCTCTTGGTAAAACAAAACTTGAAGGTACAGTGGAATCCGGTTAATACGGACACAAAAGGGACCTGCCGGGTATTAACAGGGTGTCCATATTAAGCGAGCTCTCAGATA
>JBBMOI010000012.1:1180000-1332500 GCA_038088405.1 Porites divaricata
GTATACGCAAAAACATACCCCCCACCATGGTACAAGAGGAGGGTAGATGGAACCCCTCCCATGAGTTTTTGATATGTTCAAGAGCCATGGATCTTGGTATGTTGCAGTATTTCGAAGCGATTTTGCCTTCACAGGAAAGCCTTTGATCTTCTTAACAAGATGAGGTATATTTTATGAATGGTGGCGCTGCTGGAGGCCTGTGACGTCACCAACAGTAGTCGCCATCTTGGCCGCCATCTTGGATTTTACCAAGAATTAGAAATCAGGCAAAAACAGCGAGAAATGGTAATTGCTTGACATGAATAATAACACATAAATAAGCACTTTGCATGATTTTAGCCACAAGATTTACTTTTATTGTTGAAAAAAGTTGAAAAAAACCCATACATTTTCACCCAAAATGGCTTGACCAACTGCTACTTATTACGTCACACCTCGTAACCATAGAAACTGATCATCACTGAACTTGTCTAAAAATGCCTGCCAGGGATAAACGAACATCTACGGAAAACGTCAGGTGCTAATGTTTGATCCTCTTGGAAAAATCCCAGAAAAACCTAAGGGAGGGTTGAAACCACCCCCCCCCCCCCCCCCCACCCCTTGTACATCCGAGGGTTAAAGTGTTATTTCTTTGAGAAGGAAAATTATGGCAAAGGACATGCTTGTTAGAGCCAAAACATTAAAGGTATAGATGTGCAGCCTGTCATCCCTTGCACTTTTTCACTAAGAGTAATTTAAGTATCCAAAAGGCTGGAGTCCATTAATTAATTAATTACTTTTTACTGTGCCCTGTAGTCGACAGGGAAACCAAGTTCGCATTTACAATAATAGGTTTGGTGATTTTATCAGTACTCGTGATATTTATTTGGCAAACAATGGTGAAAATAAACGATCATGTTGCATAAACAAACAAGAGATAATGAGGTTTAAGTGCAATCAAATGATGCATTCTTACAAGTTTTACTCTTTCCTTAGGGATCAAAGTCTTGAAACTGGGTGAAATACATAAAAAATATTAATAATTAACAAGCGTTTTTAATTATTAGCTGAGATTTACCGACAACCGACAAAAATCAAAAAGTTTGACCGACTACCGACAAAGATCGAAAATTTTAACCGACTATCGACAAAGTAACTGAATTTTAACCGACAACTGGACCCCCCCCCCCCCCCCCCCCCCCCCATTCAGACCCTCAAAATTCAGCTGTGAAATTGTTTTGGAATTTCAAAAGTAAATTACTATCAGGTAGAAGGAGCCACCAGTTTGAATTTCGGGACGAGTAAATTCAGTGTTTGCTAATTCTGAAAACAAAAGCCGATTGCCTAAAGTGCTATTCTTAAAAAGGTACTTTTTAGTTTTAGAAGCGCTATAAATTGCTCCAAACCTTGCTCTGAAGTTGAATGACTTGTTCCTCGACATTTAAAAATATCCCTTGGCATTTTTGGCTCAAACTCCTGCTGCATATATTTTGATGTATTGCAATGCATTTTCAACGACTTTTACTGCTGTTCCTGTTCCTGGCAGAGCTGCCGCTCGTGCGCATTTTCTGGTCATAAACAAAGGTGCTGGACAGTTCTATCTGAACTTCGATACAAGGTAGCTTACAAATTTTGATCGACTTCTGCTCCAACGATTTTTCTGAAATTTCTCCGGCACATTTATTATGTCAATGAAAGCCGATACCATAAATTTCAGTAAAAAATATCAGCAAAATGTTTTACTAGACGCGATTGTCTTTGAACACTAGGGTCCTTTTAAGGGCTAATTTCTCAAGAAATATTTGCCATCAATGAAATCGGAATATTTCGTACTATTGCCGAATGATATCTGTTGTTCTTTGCAAAGTTTCGCAACCATCGCTCCAAAAAACGAAAAAGTTATGACGGAAAACTTGTCACAGCTAAATGCTTCAATATTAATGACGGTGCCACCTTAAGTGGCCACCTTTTCACCGACGTCCTAAGGAGAGTTCTCCCATTGTTGTCACCTCTAATAAGCGGCCATCAAGCGCTTGATACACTTGGTTTGGCTTCGTTTCAAGAATATGATGAAGAAAAATACAGTCCGAGATAGAACTTGACGACCTATCGTCGCGGACCAGTAATGCTTCTCCCGTCGCGCGTTTGTTTCAAAATAAAGTGATCTTTCTGCTCAAGATTTGTAATTTATGACGAACCTTTGTTGGGCGGCCAGCCTCCATTAAGAGGTCACTTACCGGTACCCCGAGGGTGGCTGATTAATGTAGTAGGATTGCTAACGGTGCTCTTTAGTCACATGAAGCGTTTAAGAAACCTCAGGCTCGTTCAAAACTTCACCATCAAACCAAATCTTCCTTTCTATTTTGACAGGAACTGTAACTTCCTTCCCCTCAATCCCAATGAAATTTAACTTGTAACAATGCTCAGGATTCTGTAGTGGGTCTACGATCTTTCCCCCTTCAAAATTCGGCGATCCCGAAACGTCAAGAAGCTCTGCATCTACACTTTGTTTGAGAATCACCTTTTTTTCATTATCATGGCCAAGACCAGTCGGAGCTTGTGTAAGGCGTACAATCTACATGATGCAAATAGAATATGCACATGTTAACGAGGGTATGGACACTTTCTTGAAGATGCTTGCATACGGCTAGATAGGACGTGCCTTTGGAAATGGGGTTTTCGCATCCTGCTAAACTTCTTAAACTTTACGGTTCATATCACACCTCAGCCTGATCTCAAAGAGTAACAAAAAAAAGTGACGCTTCGCTAAAGAAAAATGAATTCGAAAAATTATAACAAAATTAATTCTTAGATACAATGAAATGAGATAGCTATTAATATATTGTAAGTGAAAGGATTTTTCTTATTATTATAGAAGCAAAACAAAGCAAAAAAATATATGGCGAGGGATCTAATGATGTAAACGTAGAATTAAACTTTACCTGTAGGTAATCTGGGTCTTTAGTCGGAGAGTGGAACAGGTAGGCATTTCCTACCTCACCGTACAAGATGTAGGTGGCGAACTCAGGATACTGATCATCAGCTTTGTCAAAATGATCATAGCGAGGGACATCAACAATTTTCATCTTTCTGCGTTTCATGAAGGGCTCACTGCTCTCAGTTGGAAGGCCTTCGTAAAAGTTAAACTCCTCGTCCAGCGTTCCCGTGTCGTTGTAAAGGAGGTCGTGGAGGCCTTTCTGTTCGCAACTTCGTAACACGATTGGTTTTTTGGGATCGTTGCCAGAAGCCCTTCCTTCAAAAATGGCCACATCCTCCTCAGAAAGGAAACGGAACCTTGCAACCGCGAAGTACTGACGCTGAAGCTGGTTGAAGTTGCCTACATAGCAGACAAAGATTTCTTTGTCTGTACTCACCCTGTCACCGCTGACAAAGGAGTGGTTGTCCTTCGGGTCCTTAACCTAAACAGAGTCAAGAAGAAAGGTGATTATTCGGGCCTTCTTGACCGTTGCTTTTTATACAAAGTAGAAACTGGAAAAGAGGGTATTAACTTGTATCTGAGCATTCGAGGACGGATAAATAGTTTGACTACTTACCCAGTCATACGGGGTCAGTCCGCTTCCTCTTTTGGCTTAATACTGGATAATATGGTATCAACAGCAAATCTTATTCTAGATTACTTCCAACAGCTGTACCGTGTCAAGATGTTTGTACACGAAATTGTACTAGTATCACGTAAACCCAAGAAGATCACTCGTTTTGTTTGAGTCCCCCCGGAAGACCGATACGTGTAGCGCATGCGCAATTGACACCCTATCATCACAACTTTTTTTTTCGGTAAAGTCACTTCGCAAAATACAATGACAGAGTCCTTGGTCATACTTACAGTTCCAATGGCGTTGAGGATTGTATTTCTCATTACAGCAGCCAAGTCATCAACGAACTCCATTGACGTGGACCAAGGATCCATACAAGTGGTTATTATGTACTTTACTCCATCCTTGTTGTCAGGTTCAAGCTTTAGTTGATGATTAGAAACAAGAGTAATAGTAACAACAGCAAACCCATTTAAATCCCAGAGGGGCACTGGGTTCCAAATTACTCCAACCAAAAGAAGCTTTCAATATTAGAGCAGGTTTTGAAACCTTCCCTCTCCAGTTACACAATTGAATCTGTTTCTCTCCTACCCTCCCATCCCTGACATTTTACGAGCCTCCTCTCCCGAGCTACGCGAGGTTCTGCGATACACGCATTTCTAGTAGTAATAGTAATGTATACAAAAGCCTAGTTGTAGATAGGCGTAGGTTATACCGTGTTGATAATACAGACAACTCTTTCATAAACAGGTACTGTTGGGACTAACATTTAGTGTTGATCTTAAAGGGGTGTCCGCCTTACAGAGAGTCAAACAATGGTGAGCTTAAAGGAGCTGTGTCACGAAACTCAGCCAAATTAGGTATAACAAACATGCCGTTAAATCCAAGAGAAACAAAAATAACCGCTTAAAACATTAAAGGAAGGTCAAAATAACACTACAGATACAACAGATGCCACGGATGGGCAAAACTGAAGGTGTCCAAATTAGGGAGGTGTCCATTGAGAGAAAGTTGACAATAGACCGTGTTTGAGAACAATGTTGCATATGGCTTTCCTTTTTTTCGAGTGGCGGATATCACCTTATCTGTTTCGCTAGATCACTACGTGAGTGAATCGATAATCAATGGGAAGGAAGCAAACGAGGGATAAAACTTTTCCGTATCTTCTGACAAAGAAAAAAACACAGTCGTCTAAGAAAGAAGCCGGCTATTTCCCATAGAGCTAGCATTGCGTAAACAGGTGTATTCAGTTTCCACCGGGGCTTTTTGGTGTGCTTGTTAGTTTAATGCGCGCGCACATTAATTGAAATCACGAGAGTTATAAAAGTTAGCTTCGTACCCCAAGCCTCTCCTTAAATTCTTTAATAGAGTGCTTATGTTCCTCCATAGTGGACTGAGTTACAATCATAGGAATCCGCTGGTTCTTTTCTTCATCTGATATGTGAGACAGGTCGTTGAAAACTGCTTGAATGATGTTATTGGTTACTTGGACATCCGTATTATCCTTGGTGTTGACCGACAAGCATGGAATTAGAGTGTCAGGGCCAATTTCTTGCAGTAGTTTCATCAGCTGAACATCCTGTTAAAGAGAGGAAACAAAAAAACGTGCGTAAGAAGTCGATAGTCCCGAGACAGGGTTCTGGGTTCAGCTGTTTCCTCGGGTTCAAGCCAGATGTTTACCGCACTTTTAAATTAGTTTTTTCCTTATTTTTTGCTAAGTTCAGTATGGAAAGGTAGAATTGAAAAGGTCGCATATAATATTAAAACCTTTTGAGTCTTTGCTCAAAATGGGACTCTTCACACGAAATATTTGAGGTTGCACGCTCGCTAGATGCCATTTGTTTTCCAGTACTTTACAAATTGAAAGTTGACACTCCGCCCCGGGGTGGGGGGGTGAAGTTTGTTTTTACAGCCGTGGGAGTGAGAGGGTTGAAAAAATAGCTGGAAGTCTACTATTGGTGATGTACATTTGCTAGCTCCTCGTTAGTTTTTGCGATGATGTTGTTCCTTATGTATTCTTTAGTAACACCAGAAGGCAGAGGCTTGGTTGTCTCAACAACGAAATTGTCATCATCTTCTGCCAAGCAAACCCAGTAGCAGTAAAGGATCTTTGACGTAAACATGCATTGAGATAAAATACGGCCATAACCATCCTTGTGGAGACCGATAACCTAAGATTAAAAAATAAAATTAATATTGATATAGCAGTTTAGGAGTAAATTACCAATGGAAAGATAAAATGTGACTTCTTAGATTAATAACGTGTTGCTCGAAAAGGAAAACTACCTCTGAACAATTTATTCAAGGAGCCTGGCTTGGATCAACTTCGCTGACAGAAAGATTTTTATTGTCATTGAATGTTTGCTAGTTTTCTTTGTCTCGATGGATTTTGTCCTTCTTCCTTAAGCGAATTATTTTACCGAAATTCTGCAGTAAAGTGCATAACCACTTTTTTATAAGCCGGAGACATAATAACATTTACTTATCAATGACAAAGTAGCATTATAGGGAGCAATTTCATAGTCCAATGCTATGCAGATCTTTAACTTCTTCAGTGGCTGAATTAATAGTTTTGTGCATATCTTTTTTAGTAACTATTGGCTGGATAAAATATTGTAAATTTGTTTGCATGCATGCACAGTAATTATCAAGGAGTTATAATAACTCCTCTAGTGGGACTAATTTAACTACTTACAATGGAATTATTTTTTGGGGAGTTATTCTCACTCCAAAAAGGAGTTTAAGGAACTCTTTTTCAGGAGTAAAAATAACTGCAAAAAGGAGTTATCCTGTACCTAAAACTTTTACTCCACTTTCAGAGTTAAAGTAACTCCAAAAAGAGTAAAACCAACCCATGTAAGGAGTAAAAATAACCCATTTTCGGAGTTGTTTTAACTCCAGACTGGGAGTAAAAAGAACTCTTTTTCAGGAGTAAAAATGACCCCAAATTTGGAGTTAAATTAGGAGTTAAAGTTAAACCCCCAAAAGGGGGTTATCCTGTACCTAAGATTTTTACTCCATTTTTAGAGTTATAATAACTCCCTAAAAATTACTGTGTATTACTATATAAAATTCACTACCCTAGTTTTACTTCTTTAGTTCAGAATACCTGTGCTTCCTTGGTATTTAATTTTTTTAGTTTTATATAGATGTTATTATGCACAGCTTCAGGGCGTGAATGAGTTTTCAACTTTCTGAATTCTATGACAAAAATTTTTTCCATGTGGACAAAGTCGAGTACAGCTAACTATTTTGACGCATCTGACATATGCTAACTTTTCCTTCATTTAGTTACTACAGTAACTATAAATAACAAAATTTCTTTTCCCCCCAAAATTGATTACCTTGTTGGCCAGTAGCACACCAGATGCAGCGGCGCCAGGTTTTGAACCCTCAACGCCGACATCTCCAAGGTTTGTCTGCCCATGATAATAAACCACGCCACTGGAGAAGTTAAGGAAGTTGTTCTCTTCTTTTTTGCGATAGCATATTGCTCCAGCTGGGTAAGGACAGAATCCGGACTTGTGTGGATCGCAGGTAATAGTGTCACAGTGTTTAAGAGCCTTAAACGAAAAACGCAGATTTTGAATTTCGACAGTTACTTACTACGAAATGTCAATAATTTTACCTCCAAGCCTGGTTTATAAAAGAAAATTCTCCACACGTGCTAGGTTTACAATTTTAAAATATCGACCTTGATTTTTGGTTGTTACCTGTCACTACCATTTTTCTGAAAAAAAGAAAAAGGTTGAAAATACCTTCAGTTGCTCGATGACGTGTTTGTTGAGGGAGAGTTCGGGGACAAAAGCTTCATATTCGACGTTCTGCCTGGATTCGCCCTCTGGTGGGTTCTTTAGCATACATGAAAAATAGGCTCCCCAGGCGGCGTCTGCGTGGATGCTGAAATTGAGCCCCTGATCGAGAAAAAGAGAGGTGATCGTTAAAAGGCTGACCAACGTTTTCACTCCCAATTTGATGTAGCCAAGAGAGATTTTCTCATGATGTAGCCTACAGGTCAGTGAGTAAGGTTGACAGATCGGTCAGTAAGTCAGGAGGGACGAGGAAAAGGCGAAGGGGGAGGGGGACTTTCTGGCAGTTGGTCGCGTTATGTAGTAATCTTTATCATATATTCAACTAATCTGCCATCAGGCGCTCTGTCGATAAGAAAGTTCTTCCGTTCTGTTTTGTAGTCTTGACTCAGCAGGGGCACCCAACGACAAATTTTCGGGAAAATATCTGTTCGGAAGACGATTTGAGATCTAGAATTTTCGGAACATTTGTTGCAAAAATTTCTTTCTTGCCTGTCTCTCCTAGGATTTTCGAACATCTAAAAATGGTGTAATTGCCTATTTTTAACGGATTTTTACCCCAAAAAGGTCACCTAGAATTTTCGGGAGCCTTTTTTCTGGCTGAAATTTTCGAAAAGGTAAGTTTTGATCCCTATAATTTTCGGATCACTAGACGTTCAGCTAGGAAATGCGAACAGATGAAAAAGTTTTAGGGGATAAAAGTATGCCTATATCTACCGTTTAAATAGTAAAATACGTTTAACAACGTTATGTTAAAGTGGTTTTGAAATATATTCTCGTTGGGTGCCCCTGACTCAGGATGTATTGAGCGTTTCAAAAAGCACATGAGTCACCTGAAGAAAAATACATGTTAATCGACAACAAACGTCTCTATGGCAAGAAAATACAGTAGCAGCCTCGGTAATTTTTGGGGATATAAGCCGGTGAGAAATGTATCTCTTACCTTCTTACTCAGTTTCTTTCTGATGTCCAGGATTGCGGCCAGAGGATCCACAGCACTTTCTTCTGTTGTTCCTATGACGCTAATCACACTGATGACAGGAATCTTATTTCTCAACTTCTCCTCTAGAACCTCTTTTAGTCCTAGTAATTTAGTTTATTTTGTAGTCAGTTCGTTAGCCAAAGTCTTTTATTAGCAAATAAGATATAAGCCACATAGCCACTTTGCGTCTTAAAATCCGAACAGAGAAGTGGAAATCAATTGAGTTGGCTTGTTGTAAATAGACGTTTGATGGAAAATATTTCACAAAGCCTGCTTCATTTAACAAATTGGTCACTTTATTTCTTACAAACTGGACTTAAAACGTCGCCAAAAAATGCGCAACAATGATTAGAGAAGAATGGCTCATACTCTTCAAGTTAGTTTGAAGGTAACCTTGCGTGTTGACTTGTTTTCGATACACAAAAACAAGCTATTAACTGGATATCTGAGTTACATGTTAGTGCATTATGGATAAACAAAAAATTATAACATGCTAATAATCGTCTGGTCGTATGCTCCATGCAACTATTTCGATTATAAAACTAACGCACTAATTCAACTTACGGTCGGTCTTCATTCGAGCATCTACGTCAACTGGGACCGTCACAAGACATTCTTTTCCAAGTCCCAGAATGGAAACAGCTTTCATGAAAGACACGTGGTAGGTGCTGGCTACCACAACACAGGGATTCTGGGTCAGGTTGTGACGACGGCAAAATTCATAGGTACCAACGCTTTCGTAGAGGTGATTGTCCAAGATGTTTCGAAACTCATCTTCGTCAATACCGGCCTCCATAGGTACAGCAGATGGCATCTCCAGAATTGTATCAGAATCAAGATTGAGTAGCTCCCATGCCGTGGCTTCCACAAGAGGGATTTTGTCCCCTCTTTGAGGCAGGTATATCTACAATTCAGATCACATGTCAAAACTACATTTTATTAAATTTAAACATTAATCTCAAATTTTTAACGTAGATAGATGGTACTTATCGAAGGTACTGTCAAAGTTGTCTCATTTGAGTTGCGCATCGAAGGTACTGTCAAAGATGTCTCATTTGAGACAATCATCTACAGGCTCAAAATTTAAAACTACTTCAAATCAGTGTTTCCAATACTAACTCTTTGAACCGCAAAAGGATTAAAGCTCTAGTAGAGTTTTACTGTATTTCCAAACAACTTATTTTGCAAAAGAAAAAACATCACTTTTTTAACATCGAATTTTTTGGATTGCTTGAAACGTTCAGGAAAAAACTTGCCAAAACAGACGTAAGCTTTGATTCGTAAAATAACAGTTTTCGCCATTCTACGGACATCGGTAACATTTCAAAATAAAGGGCGTTCTAACGAGATTAACTTATTCAAAAAGCTGAGAAACGTCTGAACAATGTGCCTTTTTTCGAGAAATGGCTATAACCTTTCAAAGAGTCAACTGACATAGATGTATTTTACCTTGTATCCTCGTGCTTTGCTTAACTTATCCTCTGTAAGCAAAGCCTCTTTAAGACCCAGTGGATAATATTTCATATTTCTGGCCACCCACATGGCTTCAATGTTTGCAACTGACCCTCCAGCTACCAAGTGTCCCATACTTTGGTCTCTATCTAGTCCTATCATCTCACACAAATCAGAACCGGCCTCCAGTTCGTAAGTTGTTGTCATGGGGCTTGCTTCATTAGCACAGTTATTCTGGTTCCACAGTATTGAGGCTATGTATCCAAGATTAGCGGGCACAGCAGTGTCCCAGTTCACATGTCCCTGCAAGTTAATTAACAATTATTGGACGAGGTTGAGCAAAATATCGTGTCTCGAGCGGATCAAACACCATCAAGCGCATAGTCAAGGAGGCCATTGCTAATAAACAAAGGAAACCCTCCCGCAATAGGGATGAGGGACGAGAAATACCAGCAATTTACAATCCTCTCTTGGGGATTCGTAACTTTTCTGTTACGCAACCTGTCACCTCACAACGCTGATAAGTCTGAGCGATTCGGATGAAACATTCGATTCGTTTTCTTAATTTTTGCTCTGAGTTTTGTACTAAATGTTCAGTGGAACTATTTTTGGTGGACGAAGGTCTGTTTCCCGAGAAGTCCGCAAACTTTGTTTGGTCAGGCGATAACTGCCATAATTAGGGAAATTTATGGCTTACGACAATGCGGCTCGTAGTCATGTCAACTAATTGCCAGGAAGGATGTCACTAAACGTCCTTTTTTGAAATAAAATCGGTGATCCGTATGAAAGAGGTGACATCCATCTTTTCCTTTTATTATGCAAAGATTAAAACGGGAATATAAAGAAACTGCATAGAATTTGAAAACGTTTTTTTTACTTATTATTCTCATAAACCGCGAGGATTCTACGTAACCAAAACACAATTCGACACACCTTGTATCTCGTACTAAAGAAAGGCACAGACTTGTAAAGATCACTTTGCATCTTATCCAGTTCTTTCTCCATTTTACGCATGGATAGTTTAAAAGACCGCGCCTCTTCTACCTCATCTGTCACATAAGGAGGGTCGCAAGGATAGAAACTATAAAGTAAAAAATTACAATTTTAGAATTATACGATAATGTAATCGTTGATTCAGGAACATTGCGGGGAAATGGAATTAGCAGTCTTTATGGCCTGTTTGCATGGCCTCCTGTACAGCCGACACCTCGAGAAACATCGAGAGGCGCGCGTGTAAACTTTCCACTTATTCCTTTTAACAATTCATCTTTAACTGATCAACCGTGCATAAAGAAAAAGGAAAAAGAACAAATCCGTAAAGGAAGTGTGAAAGCTAAACGTTGCGATATTTAGTGGCACGCTAACTTTTACTTTGAATTTCTTCAATTGTCTTTGATTATTATGAAGTATGAGAATTAAAAGTATTAGCATCACCCAACTAGTGGACTAATGCACATCCTGCATTTTAATTGGCTACGCTACTAGAGGACTATTAGTAATAGTCCTCGAGTAGCGAAATTCGCCGGTTTTGAAAACCTACCAAAACAATGGCGACCGCTTCGCGTTTTGTGCAATGCCACATTCTTTTAGCTTTCATGGCTGCTCTGTTTCCATCGTAATCAACAACTACATGCGATGAATTAAAAATCGACAAACTGTTGAAAACTTGGCCCAATTATCAATCGCCAACTTGATCTAGTTCACTTGAGCTTTCCTTGCAGTTCATAAAAGTATTGTGGGTCACTGCACCATTTCAAAGATTTTTTTTTTCTATGAACAGTTTTGGTTGGATTTTCACCAACTTCACAGCTGAATAAATGAATGAATTTTCACAAGCTACGCTTTTGTATCACGTGTTTCAAAAACGTTACAGTTATGTAAATTTATGCAAATTTAGCACAATCTAGCGTGACGCTTTCTTTCGTTTTATTCCCAAATAAATATTCCTCAAATCTTCAACTTCCATTTGCTAACTTTATTATTACCTTTTCTGTCCGACTAGTTGGGTGATACTAAAACAATTAGACCCTTCGCCCTCAAGGGCCACGGGTCAATAGCCCATGAGTCTAATTGTTAAATAGGCACATCAATTTAAAGCGACAAACGTTACGAACACTCTTCATCGCGTTAGGGCCTTCGCACACAAGTCTCAGTGTACGATGGCTGTGTTTTGCTAAATGTCTTCCTTTGCAGTTAATTTGTTTTAATAGCAAAAACATAGACTACTTAGTGAAAGGATTATAAGGATTACACTTTCAGAGTACCATAGTCCAAAATTTTAGGACGCTAAGAATATAAAACAGCACAAACGAACTTGCTTTTGAAATGTTTGTCAGTAATTCATAAAAAATTCAATTACCCTTTCCGGAAATCAAAGTGGGAGTTAATGGCTTTAGTCGCTAGATCAGTGAAGACGTGAGCATTCTCGGCTTTTGGCCCCACAAACCATGCCCCAACAGCTGCATATGGTTTGGCTTCTGCGGCTCGCCTTGAAAAAGCGGAGTGCCTGTAGGTGAACATACGTGCTTTTCCCCTCAGCTTTTTTTCCTCTCCCTTTCGAGGCGTTTTCTTGAAAGTCGAAAACATGATAACTGCCTGCAATACGAGCGATGCTATTAGTTAATATTTTTCATCCACATTTGTATACTGATTAGAGCATTATGCAAGGTGTTCGTGCATACTTTTTCTTTGCTTCCTCCGCTACGGATCAGACAATAAGTTAATGGTGAGCATAACGAGCTTCCCTACCACTCCACTCTTGACTTAACCCCTCATTTTCTGTCCGCATACTTTCATGTAGTAGTAGTAGTAGTGGTAGTGGTAGTGGTAGTGGTAGTGGTAGTGGTAGTGGTAATGGTAGTAGTAGTAGATCGCTTTATTTGCATCACCGTAACATTTGACAGTATTGCTAAAGCATATCTATAAAAATTAATAACAAAACAAGGCTAATAATATTACAACAAATCAACTAAAGTTATTTAACATCACTTAACAACCTTAACAACCTTTATTTACTTCACATACATATTTGTACAATATTGCTGACCCGCACTTTCACTAGCTAGCAGCAATGAATCACGTATGTTCTTACACGAGGAAATGAACTTCATTACTAGTTTATTTATAAAGTAGTCGTTAGATTTCGTCAGAAATTTAATGACTTCAGTATTCGGTTCACGGCTTTTATGTCAGGTACAATCTCGCTGATTTGGCGTCAGGGTTTGAATGCCTCAGCGGCACACCTCTACCCAAGCTTCCCTTGAGTACCCCCCGGGTCTTAAACAGGCGTCAGGGTTTGAATGTCTCAGCGGCGCACCTCTACCCAAACTTCACTTGAATGCTCCCCCGGGTACCAGGCCCAGGAGATTGATGGCTGCCAATCTACTGATAGAAACGAGGCGTTCTTTTTTAATTTGAAATTTGAAATGGAAACTACGTGCTCTCCTACACGTCTAATGAAGGCGCTCAGTGTTTAAGGGGGCTATGTCAAGAGGATACTACTGTTTGAGGTCAGTTCTGTGCTCAAGTCATTACTTAGTGCCTTGACTCTTACGCAAAATGCTGCTGAAGAGTTATGAAGAAGATATTAAATAAATTTCATCACGGAGCACGAACCATTATAATCATTTTGGTGATTTTTGCAGGTATAACATTAAAACTTGAAAAATTTGTCCCAACTTTCCAAGTTTCAATCCATTTCCATCTTTGCCATCCGCTGTAGGAAACAGTGTCATCACATAAATATTACATAGTCTTAAATAAGGAAATTGGACCATTATTTTTGGAATTCAATTGATGTGAATTCGAAAAAAGTTTTAGCTTTTTAAAAAGATGGAAAGTAGCTTGACTCAGCAACTTTTCTCTAAATCTTTTTGGGTTTGATCGCGTCATTTCATTCATCATTTCACTTCAGAAAAATGGCCTGAAAAAAAGTTGGAAAGACTGGGACGAGAACAATTGTTTTGTTTTACTTTTTTTGTTCGAAACATCGGAATTCTTGGACAGATATCAATCTTTTAAATATATAACTACAGATTTGGGTAATATAATAGATATTGCTCGTTACTGAAATTTTCTTTGGGTTAACGACGAAAGACTTTTCAGCAAATTTTGACCAAGGTAGAATGACAGCCACAGGGATTAGCAGCCCTAGGTGTGGTTTTAATTAGCCTACGTGACAGGAGTTTGAAGGGGGCGGAACGCGATTAGCACGCGAGGAAACATGACTTCATGTACTGGTACTCGCGCGTCTTAATTCCTTTTTTCTCTTAATTCCCCTTCAAATGCTTGCCAAGCAGGATAGGTTTTAATTCTAATTTGATATCTTGAGCTAAGTGTTTGTGACCAAGTAGAACTGACTCTGAACATCGTGGGATCTATTTAAGGTGGCTCGCGATGATTTTTTTAATTTCAAGCACTTTTATTTTGATAGATTAACACTCAAGGCACTTTTTTTTTCTGTTGATCGATGCCACAATGGGACATTTGCACGATGATGTCATTTGACTACAACTACCACAGTCTCTCAGTTTGTTGTTTTCATGTGCATATCAAGGCTATTGTTTTACAAATCTCAGTGGGATTCGTAAATTTAAATAAGAAAGCAAAGGCGAAGTGAATTCTGGTGGTTGTGTTAACTAACGTTATCGTGAAAATGGCCTGTACGCCTTTTGCAACAGACAGGTGTCATGTGATCAACTTTTTGTAAACACGCCTTGCGCTGCGAAAGAAGGACTTTAAGTCATTGAGCCACTATTCTCTTCACTACTCTCTGAAAGTAGGCTTCTCAAGGAAAGAGTAGTGTTTTGTTTTGTTAACTTTTTCTTAGTGAGACGAGGACAAAACTAATGGATTTCTTTGGCTGAAAGAATAAAGGAAATATAGCGCCATACACAGATGTTCCGGATCAGAAATTCTGAACATCTAAAATTCTGGAATGTTTAGGGATGTTTTTGGAGGTCTTTGAGGGGTCAGAAGTTTCTTATGCGTACCTGATGGTCAATTCGATAGGAAGAAAATTGTTTATCACCTGCCGTAAGTTTCCACACGTTTATAGAATTTAGGGCAAAAATGTAAAATCACCCTGAGTATTAAAATGTGACGATCTAGAATTCCCATGGAAATCTTGTGTTTCATGTTTGACCACCTTCGATCGCCCCCCGCACTCGGAAAAAATCGACAGGCCGGTTGCCAGTAGTTCCGAAGTCATATTTCTTAGCATTTATTCCGCATTTGTCTGAACCATACTGACCTATTTTAGCATTGCACACCTTGGAATTATACTTACCTCCCTGTCGCTTGATCGGAGCTTGTTTGTTCCGCGAGATACACAAACTGACTGAAATAATTTGGCTGACTACTTTCGTTCAGCCTCTTAGTTGACGAAAGTAAGATTGCCTTACAGACTTCCTATCCAGTCTCTTAAGTTCTTTGAATAAAGAAAGCTATTTTAGGAACATTTTATTTCAATATTTCTCACGGCCTAGGAATTGACCCGTAGATGAAAGCCCACTTGAAGATCTTATGAAGGCTTGATAAACAAATACTTTCGCTGGCAGTCACGTTTCGTTCTAACTTCTATGAACTTTGGCATCGAGCACACCACCTTCATTTACTTCTACAAGGATATTAGAGATATAAGTGATTAGATCAACCCACCGGAGAACAAACTTGTCCAAGCCTTCGTAACAAGTAAAATTGACTTTTGCAGCAGTCTCCTGTTTCGGCTGTCGAAGAAGCAACTTGGTAAATTACAACATATTCTAAATACTGCTGCTAGAACTAATCTCAACTAATAAAATTCAGCGCCGAACTCCAGTATTTCGTAGCCTACATTGGCTTCCTTTCCTTGGGTGGAAGGTACTAAAAATGGCTCCGTTATTAATACAGGCGCATTGAGCTATGGTGAACTTTTCTTCATAACTCTTTTATAAGGGAGTTTAAGCAGCGACGTTTTTGAGCGACGCAATTCAACGTCTGTACGTGTACATATGTGCCTTCGATCCCGTTTGCTTTCTTTCGCCTCTTTTTCTGTCCGTTTTCTTGTATTTGGAAAACATAGTGACTATTGCTAGTAAGGAAAAAATATTAAATACACGCAATGTTAATCGATTTACGTTATTTCTGTAGCTACTTTTGTAATGAAAGCGTTTTAACATGGCTGCTCGTTTTTAAGATAAACAGTCTCATATACACCACCGCAATTCTTGTTTGTTTTCCCTGCCTCCGCGTAGCAAGTCTTAAATAGTATTTGCAAGTATAAATATATAAGTTAATCGATAAAATTAAATTATTTCATGCCTGTCTTTTACTCATTCCATCGGCACATTTTCCATACTCTAGTTGAAGCTTGCCTTTGTGTCCTAGTTATGCATTTTAGATTTCGAAAACTTTCGGCGGCTCCACACGAAAAACAGGTTCCAACCAGAGGAATACGCAACTGATAAAAATTTTAGTCTGAAGTATTACGAACATGTGAAGTTAAAATTATCAGAATTATTTTTGATTATACATCTATAACCAGATTCACTTTAAGAGTACTAATTCTCCTTTCACAGGTACATGGATCATACGCTTCTGTTTGCGACTCCCGCCATCTAGTTCTTATTAAACGTAAAACGACAGAGCCATACGTTCTGACAATCATTCTTGCGACTTCAGTTCTGTTAACTTACAACTTCGATTCTGCTGATCAGATTTTTGACTCTGAATTTTTATAAATGGAGTGCAACTCAGTACCACTAACATTTGACACACCCAGCTCGAAATTACTTACCTCTCCCGTAGCCTGTAACTGTAGGTGTTAACACCACAAGATGCACAAACAACTGAAGATCTTTTGCATAAAATAAACCACTTTCAATCTTTAAATTGACAAAGTCTGGCCTCAGGGAAATACCTTGGATATGTTGGAAGGGGGTTCTAAACAAGTATTTAAGGGTACGGAAGGATATACCCCGCTGGAAATTTTAGTTCTCGGTAATACGGTTCCAGTATTCTTAGAAGAGGCAAATCAAAGTGTTATTTTAGTAGCTGGTGAAATTCAACCATTTTTTTGTTCGTTGCGTCATTTGGTAATTGCACGGGAGTTTTGTTGTAACTATAGTCTTTGGAAGCTCAGCTAAGAGGTCTCAATCGAGCCACCCGGAAACTATAAAGAGCAGGCCCCGCCCAGTGACAGTATAATCAAACTTACAGACGACTCCAGTAAAATGTTAGACAAAGAAAACCTATTAAAAGCACATTTTAATTTTAATATATTGAAGCTTAGACAGTAAATGGCGACTAGGGGGTCTAGTTGGCAAACACTTTTTCAGACAGTCACGTTTCCTTTGCATTCATTTATTTGGACTTCTGAAACTCTGAGTGCAGCGTGTAAATATAGTTCTATCCTAGCTTACTCTCATGCCCATCATTGAATCTCCAACAAAATATAACTGAACCGTCATAGGAGAGTATATAAAGGATGGGTAGGGACAAACGACTGATTATAATTAACCCTTTTCGTTTTAGTAAATACGTACGACTGACATGCAGACGATTCATCTATCATCCGTCCCGTGAACAAAGAAAACGTTTTTCAAGGAATGTCAGCTTAAATCAATTAAATTTTAAATATTCTTTCACGAATGGCATCGTGGCATGTTTTCCGACACAGTTCCTTTAACGTTAAAAATTACTTTTGCATTTCCCAGGAAACTTAAATTAAAGGTACAAGTTATGCGCCTTGAGAGGTACAAATTATATTCAGTATTCCGAGTGTACCAGCAAATAATTTGGTGATAGTAATAAAGTAGACATATAATTCTGCAAGCAGAATACTGCAATGCTGATCGTACTACGTGAAAATTAACTCTGCAAGACATCAACAAGACACCGAAAGAACTGTTTTGAGTTCTTTCGGTGTCTTGTTGATGTCTTGCAGAGTTAATTTTCACGTAGTACGATCAGCATTGCAGTATTCTGCTTGCAGAATTATATGTCTACATTTTTTTTTTTGCTGATCAGGTCCTTACAGATCCTACGTTCTTCGGCATATTCGTTTGCGGTCCATTGCAGTCCCTTGTGGTTTATGTTTGTACTGATAGTAATAAACAATCTTTTTGTTGTTTTTTTTTGCTCAAAGAAAAGCTATTAAAGTGCCTTTTTTATTTGCTTTCCACTGATTAACAAATTTTATTAAACGCTATTTTAAGCTGCAAGGATGAATAAACTGCCTTTTTATCCCTCACATGTGGGGCTTTGACCCGCTCAGGAATCAGCAGGGAGCCACGTGTTGACGTCACATGATTTTATTACATTTAAGACCTAGAATTCTGTTCTCAGTACCGGAAATAAAGCAAGAATACCGTAAAATTCCGAAAATAAGCCCCTCCATGTATAAGCCCCTCCAAATGTAAGTCCTCCAAACTCGTAACGCAAAAACCCTCCGTTAAATCGCCCCTCCAAATATAAGCTCCCCCCCGGGGGCTTGTACTTGGAAAATTGCCCTCAAATACAAAGAAAAACAAAGCAAAAACGGTAAATTTACTTCCAACTATATATAAGGCAAGCCCAATCGATTTCGAAACTCAAATTTCCCTCCGTAGATAAGCCCCTCAAAAAGGGCCCTTGAAAAATATAAGCCCCGGAGCTTATTTACGGAATTTTTCGGTGTTTTCATATCAATAGATATCCCACAATTCCTAGCGTTGTATATATTACCACCATTCTTCTTCTGTTGTGTGCATTTGTCCCATAACATCTCAGAGGTTGGTCAGCGACCCACCCTCCCACCCCCCTAGGCATGACGCGGTGCTGGTGACTGCCTTCAATGCATGTGAATGTATTGCTGTCCACACATGTGGAGAGCGACCATTTTCACCACTCCATATCTCATTGTAGATTCAAGTGTATTGTTGGTAGTAAGAACATGTTACTGTCATAAACCGATCGAAGCACATTAGCAGAGGTAGAAAATGCGGTGTCAGAAAATGCAGTTATTCCCAGCTAAATGATGTTGTTAATATTTCAAGTCCTTACCACATTTAGAAAAAGGTAAGTGAAGCGGAAGAAACAAGATCGTTTCGCTCTATTACCGTGCGCGTGCGACAACTTGAAACGGCAATTCATCGTGGGTTAAATCTCCCCCCCCCCCCCCCCCCAAACGGCATTTCTAGCTCAGTCTTCAATGAAACCACGATAAGGTATGGTATTAGCAATCTATGCATGTGGCCAGGAGTGCTCGACGACCAATTTTTCGAAAAAGGTTTGTTTATTTTCCGAACAACAAAGTGACATCTCCAAAGCGTTTTTATCGATCTATTCATGGTTAGTTGAGGAGACTGGTTATGAAAACCGGCAAACATCAAAGTTGAAGACAATGGTGCTGTAGGTTATGTTGGAATCTCGCTGACAGTCCACAAAATGCTTTACTTTTTGTTCACAAATTATGACTGAATAAATTAATGCAATGTTTCTATTGGTCAATAACTTCAAAATGATAGGAATGCTATTGAACGTTGTGCACGGTCAGGTCCAAAATAACTAACAAAAACATGTAACAAAGGGGTCTAACGGGTTTCATAACCGTTAGACTCGTTAATAATTTTTTTTTCCAAAGTAGAAATACTTTGGGCGAACCAATTGAGGTATACTGTCAAGATCTTGATGTCTCTAATTTTCGAAGCAGAAACTGTTTATTTGGTTGGGGACAAAAGATAGGTTAGCGTTAGATAACATCGCCTGAAGCCAGATTGGACACCTTATGAATTTTACACAACGCATTATTTCCGTAATGGAACGAATGAGGCTATAATAGCTGAAGAAACCAAAACTACAGAGCTCCAGTTATGGAGAGAACACAGTAGAGAGTTAAGCACTGATCTACAGTGATTAGGGTTAAGCACTGAACTGAAAACGGTTAGCTTTCAAATATTGTAATGAGGTACGGCATATATAAGAACATGACTGTATATTTTAAAAAGCTAGTCCTCGATGGTGTAGTGGATATGGATGTAGGCTATAAAGCAAGTGACCCGGGTTCAAAACATCACAGTGGAGTTTTTCTATTTCACTTTTATATTACACAGTAAAGTTGGACTTAAGTTGTTCTTCATGTAATTTTACTGAAAGAAACAATCTGGTTTAGGTCGATGTTATCTAGTGCTTTCCCAAAAGATAACACATATGACCAGTTTTTCACTCGCTGCTAGTGCCTTTATTGAATTTTGGATTTCATTTAATTGCACTTTATCATTATCCTGTCTAATAAGCAAATTCCTGATTCCAGACTTTAAAATGTAGGTATGTGCGAATCGAACTTTAGGCCACGTGATAGTAAAGCCTCCTTTCCATGTGTTTCTGATGAGCAGTGAAGAATGTGATGAAAAACTCGCCCCAGCCTCCTGTACGCACACGGATTAGATCGTACTTCTCAGGATTTTTCTGAGCATTGGAGAAGGTCTCGGGATCGGAACAGGTAACTGCAGTAAAAATGTAACACATTAGAAAAACGAAAGATGTTTACCCTTACGTTTGGTCGTGAAATCATTATATTATTAACGAGGTTTTTAAGCGACGCACGTCATGATCAATTGCACTCTTGGGCAGCGGTTTTGCTCAAATTTTCGGACAAATCGTCTCTATAAACGTAAAGACTCTTAGCAACACAAATTTGTTAGGGTCAATGCATATAAAAAGGGAAAAGATATGACGGATAGTGAAGAATTTTTGTCAAGCTTCAAACCAAGTCATTTTAGAACATTGCTTTTATTTGAAGTGTTATTTTCCATTGTGTATTATATAAACAACCTACTTGTTATGATATTTCCCCCAATGCCGTTTCCGTCTGCATAATTCCTCAAGAAGGTGACCAAATCGCTTTCCTTGAATTTCTCATCGATCTTCAGACCGATCTCGGCCCCATTAGCAAAACCAACCTTGATGGAAGGCAAATCCCAGCACTTCATGGACCTAGATTAGGAAAAAGAATGAAAGAAAACACATTTCTAGCTGGGATGATGTAACTTTTTCTCCGAGGATAATGCACAACTTCAGAAGCTAGAATCATTTTTGACCTCAACGCATGAAAGTAATCATGTATAGCTTTGATTACAATATAGTCAGCTTAGTGTGAATGGTGGTACTTTAAGATTTCGTTCTCAAACTTAAAAGTCAGAGCCAATGTTCAATGAGTTGGAACAAAATCTTTTCATAAGTTAATGATTTTTGCCTCAAATAAACATCTTGGTCATGGCTGTTCAAAAAGTGGGTAGCGTGATCCACTGGATAGCAATTTAACCGGTGGATAGCACTATCCAACATTTGAACAAACGGGGCCTGTTACAAAATGCTTTCTTACTTGTATATTTCCGAGCTTTTGGCGATGGCAGGCTTGTCCAGAGGGGTTGGAGCGGCACCAATGTCGGAAGCTACAGGTGAGCCCGAGCGCCGTCCGTCAGCAGATGCACCGCATCCTGCTCCCCACCCAACGTAACCTTCAAATGTCCCGGATCCTGTCGGTAGCAGAACGTCAAATGGTGCTCCAGGAACTGAGTATTTCTTTTTCAACCCGCTGATGAGGTCCTTTAGCGGTTGACCATCTGGTGCATCCCGGGCCACTTTCTTAGTCACATTTGCAACTTGATCAGCCAACCAACTAGAAAGGTAGAGACGACTTATTATTAGTACTATTAAAATAGAAACACGTATCTCGCAAACCCTCGAAAAAAACTCAGGGTGTTGCACTGAAGTTAACCCTGTCGGTCGCTGGTTGGTTGACCAGCGGCTTGAGGGTCCTACATTTTTTCTCTTGTCGTCTTTTTCTTTCGTTTTTAGTCCTGTTTACTTCTATGAATAAGTGGACGTTAAAAAGAAACCACTAGTTTTATTCAGCAAATTAAGCAACTGATTTTACGACAAATCGCTTCACAAATTAAAGAACAACGTACTTGCAATCTATTGGAATAGCGTGGTGCTAGCAATAAAAAACTTTGTAATTTTCTGCGATTGATCAGTTAATTGCTTGACAAATAAGATCGGTGATGTGCAACCCCATACCACCAAGCCCTGTCATTGCCGCTTCCCTGCCCCGCCTCGCAAATGACACAAAGTTTTGTTTGCCCCATATAAATTACCAAGGATCCACCCACAATAACATATCAAAAAGGACTTTCAAACGTAGCCACGGCTTTACAAACGTGGAGACCACCAAAACGTATTGTAAAACACGTATTACCTGACTCCAGACTGCTCACCTGGTGATATTCTGAATGTCCGCATTTTCGGCTGCCTCGGCGGTTCCAAGTTTTGGCAACATCAGAGCTCTCTCTCGGACTTCCTTGTAGGTGTCAGATAGCCTCTGGCCACGCGTGTTGCCAGCGAGGTCGTCGTGGAAAGGCTCTTGCATATTGAATCCCCAGTCACACTTCAGACAGCGAACCATCTCAGACAAAGAAATGACTGCTGAGTCATGATCAAAACACAGCTTTTTAATTGCGTACAGTGCGTCCACCGTGTTGGCGAAAGTAATGAACTGCACTCCGATTAAGGCGTAATTAGCACCTCCATTGTAAATGTCGCGCTTTGTTTCCAGGCAGCCACGGATGAGAGACGAGAGCAGTGGGCTGGGGCAAAACTCCACAATGTTGCCGTAGTTGATTAGAAGGAGGAAAATGTTGTACTCTGTGCGCACGCGCAAGTGAAGAGCAAACAATTCCTTGAGCTAAATAAAGAGAAAAGAAATGTAAAGCTACGTGCAAACGGACGCAACAACTCCCAACATTGTTGGCCAGCCAAACTTTTGACCGGTTTTAAACTTTGCGCAACAACTACCAACAAACGCGCAACAACATGCAACAGGTTGTACAAACGGACGCAACATATAACATCCAACAATGGGAGTTGCTGGCCAGCAATGTTGCGTCCGTTTGCACAGGGCTTAAGCAAGTTAATTGGCATTTGTGAGCGAGAGATCTGTAGCTCGAGTATTCTCTTTTTGTGAAAGGGTCGCGTGACTATACAAGAGACAAGAGGTTTAACCCTTCACACCCAGAGTGGATAATCGAGTCTAGTGAGGTGGCTCCAACTTTCGAGTATGTGGACAAAATACTGCAGTGTGACCGTTCACATGAATCCTTAGCGGCAATGCTTTCACGTGGTACTATTTATTTAGTATATAGTTCTAACGTTTGAGTCTGTGGATGAAATACCGCAATGTGATCATTCAAATAAAACGTCTTGGACAGTACTTTCACATGGCATTATTTGCTTTCCGCATTTAACAAAATGAAAATGTCTCTGACTTTGACTTTTGAGAGTGAATATTCACACCTGCTCAAAACTGCTGATTTCGTCTGGAGGTACAGTAGGCAGCGACTGGGGAGCTCCTTCCAGGTAAGTAGGACCAGCTAAGGCGTAAGTGGATCCGTGATTGATTGCCATTTCCAGTACCTGCAGCAGAGCTACATAGGCCAATGAGAAGTCAGTCTCGCCTGGAAAAAGAGGTTCGTAGCAGCCGTCGCAAGCATAGTTTCGCGCGCTTTTAAGGCTCACTGGTAAATCCGAGGTACCGGCTTTCTGAAGGCCCTCGATAAGGCTGTCATCGTGAAGAAGCACAGGATGAGCTCCTCCGCTAAGTACAGTTTTAGCTGCCTCTTTAAGAACCTATTCAAAACAAATGCAGGAGTTGGTTATGAATAGCGATCAATCCCTCCGTAGAGCTCCTTAAAACTTGAAGTCTATGAGAGTGTCACAATACGAAATCGGTCTGAGGAGTAATTCACTCAGAAATCGTGAACCCGATTCGAAAACGTTAAGTTTGACTTGAGCGTTGTTATTGATTTTGAAACTGATGACATGTTAGTTTTCCCTTTTTGTGTTAAGGAAAGAGTGTATACATCCTTGGATTACGCTCTGTATGAAGATGGCTAAGTTCAATTACCTCTGTGGGCATATTTTTGTGCATTCTCAGGGACAAACATGGAGCAGTGATTGGAAGTCTTCGTGACGCTTTCAGACACATCTGGGTGATTGCGTTACATCCGTCCTGTGGAACGCTTGCATCATTAGATTTGTAACCACCCACGGTGATCTACATGGAACGAAATATAAAATTAGGAGAAATACTAACATTTGACGTTTTTCGTCTTACCCTTATCGAGGTGTTGGCACTATTTTGTGTTAACGGCATATTCCAGTTAGCCCAGTGTAGTAATCATGCCCTTGAGTGATTTCGTTTTTGTGTGGGGACGTAAAAAGGTCCGCACAGTCGAACCAAGCTAGGTTACCGCCCCAAAAGCTAGGATTTAGAGGCCAAAGTACAGGGGGTCTCTTCCTGAAACAGGCATAATAATAATAATAACATTTCTAAAGCGTCCTTTCCCAACGGTCCAAAGGCGCTTTTTACAAGGTTCAAAATCCAAATTAACAATAAAACATAAAAAAGCTAAAAGAAGCAAAAAGCCAAAAGATAATTAAAATAAATAACTACAACAAAATTATCAATTTAAAAAGCAAGTTTAAAAAGAACTGTTTTCAGCTGTGTTTTAAAAATATCTAGCGATTCTGCATCCCTAACATGTTGTGGAAGATTGTTCCAAAGCAACGGCGCAGCAACAGAGAAAGCACGGTGGCCATAACTATTTAGTTTGAAACCAGGCACGGCGAGTAAATTTGTCTTTGCAGATCTTAGATAACGTTCCGGAATGTAGCTGATAAGGAGATCCTCAATGTAAGCAGGCACTAGGCCATGGAGATATATAGGCATACAATTTTTACATTACGATACTTGCACTGTCATGTTGTTAGTAGCGCAGTACATTTAGCGAAAATAGACATCAAACCATGAGTCACGTGGTCGCCTTGAAGAGGCTAAAAACAATTTTAAAAAATTATGAAACTTTCACACCCAAAAGTAGTCACAGTCACTTGCGAGAGGTTCCAATAGGGTTTGAGTGGACGTCGCCTCGTGACGTGTGGTCGTATTAAGTAATGTAACATGTAGTGTCTTCACCTGTTGTACCCACTGGTTAATGGTATCCCCATTAGCAAACATCCCTGTACTGGCATAAGGCACCGCTGTCATTCCCCAGGTTCCCAGATCATTCAGCAGCCGTGTGTTGAGGTGCGCATGCTCACAAAGCTTTACGAACAAACAGTCTATGATTTCTTGTGCCTCCTCTGCAGGGGTCCCCTGGAGGAATGGTTCCAACATTTGATCAAGGCGGCCGATTGATGTGGGTTCCCCTGTGAGATGCAGACAGCAGTGAAAGGAATACAGCAGTTGGACAGCTTCAACAAACGTCTCAGGGCGGTCAGTTGAGATCTTTTTCATTCTGGCTGCAATCTTAGGAGACAGAAAACAGCCTGGGAGTAAATAAGGACCTTACGATCCGACAACGGCGACGTCCATGAAAACGTCGCTGAAAAACAGACTTCGCATCATTTTAAACGTTTTCGCGATTATCCCAATTGTCCCTGTTACTTAAAAGAAGGCGATTTTTGCTGGAGCTGAAGAGAGGGTAACGCGCTCAAGTTCGGACAGAGATGGTAGAATTTATCGCCTTGCCTTTCCCGTTCCCGAGTAAACTTAAAACTTGGGCATTTCACGTCGTAGTGGTGTAGTGAAGGCAAAGAAATGTACAAAAAAGCGTGATGCACGTGCAGAGTTGTTGTTTTGCTCATTAAACCTATTGTTTTTTGACGTTCCCGTTGCCGTCGTCGTCGTGGTTTCGTAAGGTCCGTAATATGGAAGTTCCGGGCGCGCATTTTATAATTAGCGTGAGGTTGTTTGTCGTTATCGTTCAGTCTATAAGTCTTAATGTGCTTTCTAACTAAAGTATACATGATCAGAACATTACATGGGATTCAAGGTAACTTTATAAAGGAGATAGAGTTGTGATAGGCTGGGGGTGCATAGCTGAAGGTTCGAAGGGAAGGAGGATAGAAGGGTCTATTCACTATCAGTCAGTTGCAGTTCAATAGAACCTTCCCAGGAATTAAAACGGTATCGTCCGCTGGCTACTATACATCCCCTCATGTACGTGTGATGGTAGTGGCAATTCCACGAGATTGTTACGAGTCATGTAATGGAATAAATCACTAATTTTATTGATACCTTCTTCAAGTTATCTCTCTGAGCGTTCGACAAGGCGAATTCATTTTTCTGAGCCATGTGTCCAGCCAAGAAACCAAAGTTTCTTATGTACTTCTGTACTCCGTCCAGAGTGAGCATGCACGAGGTAACAAACTCTTGCTCTTCCTTAGTGTCCCCCTTGTTTGTGTTCATTTCTTGTTTCATCTTGGCCAAACCTGAATGCATAAGACAAATTTTATTTAGAATTTGCGATTGGTGCCATAATTAAGTTCTTACAGGGACTAAATTAGTCACTAAACATTTAAATCTTGCGGATCGTTCGAGCCAATTTATGGTAAATTACAGATTCTCTCTATATCAAGGCAACACGAAAAGCTGTTTATTATCTCTTCAACTGGTACTCTAAATCCCCAAAGATTTTAAATCTCTTTACTGTGGTGAATTTACAAATAAACGCAGCTGACAAAACTACATTTTTGAGCTCCGCAATAGTAGCCTGCAAACGCACGAAAGTAAAGTCAAAGTCATACCTTTTTGCAAAAGCGTCTCATAATCAGGTACCACGTGACCCATTCCTGCTGCCTCGCTGAGTCCCTTGAAGAAAGCAGGCATCTTCTCGTCATCGTGTAAATAAGGCATGACAGCTTTACCAAGTCCCAGCGAGAAACAAGCAGGCATTCTGCCCACGATAATCTCATCGGGGTGAATGCTAAAGGAGTCAGCTTTGCGGCCAAAGAAAGCTAGATTTTCCAACTTAGAGATTTTGTTTGTCGTAAGGAATCTTCCCAGTGATACCTAGAACAACAATAACAATAATCACAGTCACTTCACACCAAGATTGATACCCCCTATTGTGGCCTACACTGGGAGGCTCTACCCAAAAGTTATGCCTTTTTCAGCCTAAACTACAACCAGTCTCTCTTTTTTCTGTAGTCCATAGAGCAAAACGCGAGACATGCAAATGGCCATGCGCGTGACTGAAGGGCTGCCGCCCTAGTTTTGCGCGTCTCGCGGCTTCGCCGCTCCCGTGCGCGTGCACTGCTCACAATAAATCTGAAGAAAAAGAGAGACTGCTCGCAGTCTATTATCAGCTAGTTTAAGTAACTGAAAGAGAAAGGATTTCACGAGTTGAAATGTTATGAAGGAGAGGGCAGATCTGTCATTTAGGGCGGAGCCTCTCAGTGTACAGTCTGCTACACAGCCGTTTTTAATGTCGTCACGCAACGCTCCTCCCCTGACGTGACGACATTAAAAACGGCTGTGAAGCAGACTACTTGTACCGGACTTCACAACGTAGCAAACTGTTTTAAACCGAAGTAAAGTGAAGGGAATTGAGCTCTTTCGTCGTGAGCGTTGTTTACTATGGGGCGTTTCCAGCACAACTTTGCAATGATAAAAAAAGAAGCGACGATATTGATCCTTACCCCCCCCCCCCCCCCTCCCCTCCAACCTCAATAGCCCATGGTGCAGTTCGACAAAACACTTTGACCGACCCAGTGTCATATGACGTCGTAAAATGCCCAAGATGTACCTTGATGGCCCAGCCTTTTCGGATCATGATGGAAGCTCCTTGGACAACCTCCGTCTTTTTTGATGAAAGAGTGTGCAAGAGATGAGGATACTTGGGGAATTCACGGCGCTTGAACCACTGATCATTCCATTGCAGAAAGGCATAGTCCAGCAGTCGCAATACTCGGTCACTAGGGGGGTCCCCTGGGGTGTATCCGCCAGTAGTCATACGGTAGAGATACTCTCTCTGATTGTAGAACAGATAATCGTTGGTCGGGCTTCGTACATTCCAGAAGTCCAGCAGTTCGAACCTGGAAAATATTCATTTAAAATAATCTTAAAAGGCAGCTAACAACCAAGGAAATAATTGGCAGATTAAAACATGCAAGCTGTTTATTTAGTTCTGTTGTTGTTGTTGTTGTTTTTTTTCTACCGATTAGCCCGCGCTTCAGAATTGCGTTTTTTGCACTTCCACTTTGAAAAGATCTACCAAAATTACACACCATCTCAAAGTCTTTGGCAAAAAATTATAATCTGGGCAGTCTGGACAGACTCTTCAGGACCTCGTGGTGGAGCTTGCTCTGTGGAGTTATCCAGGCTTCTTGGCGAAGTTTGTAAACAAATAAACAAATAAATGAATCTAAAAAAACTCGCACCTTCTTTCCTTCAGAGTTGGTAGCTTTAGCTCCTCGGCACTTGGCACGTACCAGAAAGTTCCTTGAAGCGGCTGCACAGCACTGATCAACTTATCAACAGTAACTTCACCCAACTTGGATTCCTTGTCGTTACCAGCGATGTTCTTGAGAATTGTTTTAAATGTCTCTACGCTGTTGCACATGTGCAAATACATCAGCCCCTCTTCCTTAGAAGGTTCGTTTTCCACGTGACCGTACGGCATAGAAACGCGAAATACGCGCGGATGGCGGGTAAGCACGTTTACTGGTGGAATATCCTGCACCACATGCACACACGTGATGTGGGCGCGCTTGTCTGTGTGCGGAATAAACGTGTCAGTTCCTGATTTCCTTCCGATCATGTCTTCTTTCTGGATCTGAAATCAGTATAATTAATGTAACGCATCTGTCGTCAAATAATGTAATGATATTCCATAATTTGTTATCTTTGAATAGTTTATTCCAACAATTAAAATTTACGCCCGAAATATCAAGAGAAGGTTTCCATAAGTTTTGTTATCAGGCCTTCGTAAAGGATGTCCGATCGTATTAGATTATATGCGAGTTTGCGATCAATTATTAACACAGCGCTCACGGTAGATTCTCAACTCTTAATGGTACTTTAATCAAAAGATTCTAGTGATGATGAGAAATTGAGTCAGTACCTTGTCCATTTGTCCCAGCACTGTCCAGTTGAATTCAAACTTCTGTGAAAGAAGATAAGTTGAGCCAGGGTAGCCCGCTACTGCGCCTTCGTTCTTTACTATGTAGCTCTTGATACTCTCAGCATCACAGGGATTCGCCACACCGTCAGTGAACGAGTTTTGGAGAATTCTCTGAAAAGGGGAAAGACAAACCGATAGATCTTTTTGGTGGGATTTTGCTGAACCAAAATAGGGGTCATCCAAGTCAATAGTTAAGCCATAGCGACCGCGTCATTCTTGTCAACTGCTGGCTTTGATCCATAGATTGTCTGATTCTGGAGTTGCTTTTCTCTTCCCTCCCCTCCCTCCCCTCCCTCCTACCCCTTCCCATCTCGCTTCCCTTCTGGGCTAAAATAATTTTCTACCGACGAAAATACAGATTACATTTCTTTGATTACACATTCGCTACGTGTAAGGAAATCTGAAACAGTCTTGGATTCTGGATTCCACGCCGTGGATTCCGGATTACAGGTACAAGATTCCGGATTTTTTGTCCGTGGAACTTGGGTTCCGGATTCCTTGAGCTGTTTTCCAGATTCTAAATTTTATGATTCCAGATTTTAAAGCAGAAACTTCACAGATTCCTGATTCTTGATCGCCTTACACGGGGCGAACACATTATCGTGCTTTAACTGTATTTTACCTTGCTTGGAGGTTGGGATTTTGTTACGTCAAAATTATCGCCACAAAATTCTTTCATCCTGTCCTTGAGGTAGTCAAGCACCTTCTCCAGTTCTCCTTGCACATCTGATTTGAGGAGGAAGTACACATCTCCACCGGTATCCAAAAATTTCTGCGAATCTTCAACAAGACGTTTTTTTGGATCTCTTAATTCTAAATTTGCCAGCTTAGGGTCATCTTTGTACCACTTACTCCACTGGTTTGGATCAAATCCAACAATTGCTCTTGTGCGAGACTCTAGAAAGTATTGAGAGACACAAACCGTTGGATATAACATTATTGACTTATTGCGGGTTCATAGATAAACAAACTCGTTGTTTTGAAGTAATTGAATCGAACAGATGTCCAGAAGTTCAGCGGAAAGAGGAGCCGCATGCAGTTGTGATCAGGGGTGAGGGGCAAAGACCCCACTAGAAAATAATCATTGGGCTGCGAACAAGCTGAACTTCTGGGAAGTCGCGAGAAGTCAGGTGAGTGCAGTATGCGAATGGAGACGCAACGAAAGGAGACACGAGAAGCTTCGTCGCTTACTCGCGCATTCTCTCTCGCACGGCTGGCTTCCCTCACCATTAAAGGAGAGCTTGCTAGCAGGCTAAATAATCATATTCTCTGCGCCGCGGCCCTTATTCCATGGACCACCTTCTCTAAAGTCGGTCGCCACTGCTCTAATTTTATCTATTTTTAAGGAGAAAAATCTTTTACTTTCTGAAAATATTTCTTCCTTACCGCTTCCACTGCTCTCCTCCAGTTTGAGCGCGTATTTGATCACATCACAGGCTGCAGTCACAATGCCACTATGCGCCTGATCCACATCCAGCCCTTTCCTGTAACGCGCGAGCACAAAAATGCCAAATTTGGGTTTTCCGAAGAATAAGCCTCGCTGAGCCTTGTGAAGGACTTCATCCTCTTTGTATTCATTCTAAAAAAGCAAAAACGTGAATAATAACGACTCCTTTTTTTTCTATGATTTCGTTTCAAATAGAGCAAAAACTTTTTAAAATACTTTAGGCCAAATCAATCAACATTTCATCTTCGACGGGAAAAAGGAAAATGCTAGAGGCCCTATCTTCAACAACAGAAAGACTAGAAGGTCTCATGTCGAGAGAAAACGTGGTCTTTTCAATTCTTCCCCGAGTTAAATCATTTTACTTATTGTTTCATGAAGAGATTGGGTGTGGTGACACTCAAAAGACCAGAGTAGTCGAGAGGGCAGAGATTATTAAAAGAAATGTATGGTGACCGAATTCGTACAACATGATGTTAGAAGAAGTAGCCACCTGTGCCGACTCCTCCCGTCATTCCTGTTGAAACTTCTGAGGCACAAGCAAAGTTTGCAAACTATTAGGTAAGCGAGACTTAGCTCGATCAACATCAGCCTATGTTTTTTTGGACTGTACATGCAGCTATGACACGAGGTAATTCTCACGCCGTCTGTCTCTCATTCATTTTCCTTAACATCCTCTGAGACATCAGATCAAGGACTCATTCTGAAATAATCCCGCGTAGCGATATGTTTTGAACAAATACTTAAGCATACCATGACAAGCTGGGTCTGCATTACATATGAGCAATTCTGTGCTTACCTGAGAGCTCATCTTTTCCACTTAGCCAGAGTGAGTCTTCTAAAATAATCGGAAAAGATATATTTCATTGAAGGCAATTTATAAAATCTATACAACAGTATAAGTTAGGTTGAAAACATTTTCGCTCTCAATCAAAAATTAATGCACATTCTCAAGATTCAAGTTGGCCGTGCGTCTATGCAATCTTTTAACAGAAATAATAAAGGTTGTTGGTACAAAATTCTTCTGACTTAAGTCATGTGTCTTGGCAACAATTTAGCAATAAGTGCGGTGAAAAAAACAAACTTTGAACTAAAGTCATTAATGACGGATGAGTGAATTTTAAAGATCATGAAAAATTCACTGCAGCTACATTTAATCCAAATTGTACTTTTGTTACATTAACTTTGCTTCCCCGAAACGTACGACTACAGCTAGGGGAATATAATCTATAATTAAAAGGATTTCTTTCAACCGATCTTGCATTTCCAATTATTTCCATTTAGATTAAAATTATGACACATACAACGGAGGTCTTTTATTGGCATTCAGTTCAATGCATAGTCTGAAATGTCAGACGTCTCCAGCCCCTAATCCGTGATTCAGACTATTTAATGCAGCGAAAAAAACTGAAACAATAACCTCGTTTTACTTGTTTCTATTTCGAAGTTCATTTTGAAAAGACAGTTTAAGCTATGACTATTTTACAACCTAGAGTTTGAATTTTCGCCTCTTGTACAGACCATTCTTATCAGGGGGGGGGGGTTACTTAAAAAGCCACTGATTAAGACAAAAACAATGAGTTTGGAGTATATACATTTTGATAATTATAGCCTAAAAAATCAAAACCAAACAGCCCAACAGTTGCCCTTTTCTGATATGTACACGCTTTCCAAGACTGAATGGGTTTTTCAGTGGCAAATAGCTGCATGGCTTATAAGCAGCCCTAGTGACAATCTCCACTGTGAACCCCTCCCCCCTCGGACTTTGCGCGTAGTAAGTTTATAAATACATTAGAATACATTTAAAAGTTTCCTAAATCGTTTCTCTATTTTTGTGTTTTGTTTTCGGCAACAGCCGTTCTATTCGACTGAATTAAATTCGACGTCTGAAACCAAGTCGTGCTAGTGTCGTGCTACAGTCGAGTACTATCAAAGAGGTCACACTTATGTATTTTAGTTTTAGTTCCTAACCACAAAAGGTTTTTGAAAAGACGGCGCGCGCGAGCAGTCCCCTATCTTCACACGTTCTACGCGAGCGGCAGGGGTTCAGCCTCGAGACGCGAGACTTTTGAGACGTTCTTGGCTTCGTAGTTGGAGCCCGTGGATTGACTTGCGAGCCGCTCGAGTCACACTTTAGAATTTCATCTACAGAATCGCGAAAGTTTGAACAACCTAGAATGTAGAGCACAATAAGCCTTACTGCGATGGGAGCTGGTCATTTAGATACTTAACTGCGGTCCAAACGGTTCCAACAGTAAACGACTTAAAGGTTAAAAATGAAACAATGCAATTGTACAAACAGCTGTACCGTGAACTTAATGTTAAATTCGTACTAGCAAAACACACCGTTATAAAGATTCCAGACAATTTCTGCAGCTTGAGTATTTAAGTCAAGACTGCAGTAACACAAAAGATTGCAATTGGTATTGGTACTGGTTTGGACGATATAAGAATGAAATAGTGAAAGCATACCTTTTGCTTGCAACGAAGGCCTCAAAATGTAGACGTGACTAGAGGGAGTTGCCGTTGAGATCAGAATGGTCTGCGAAGCGCCTTTTTTTTATCAGCTTTCAAATGAATTCATGCCAGGTGTCAAATTTGTCTCCAAGGACTTAAAGGAGGTGACGAGAACATAGCTTAAGGATTGATGTCAAACAACAGAAAAATTCTGATGAAAATTCATATTCTCCACACTTTGTTATTCTCCTGTATTTGCCACCTAAATTAGCACATCTTTTTTTTTTTCAATTCTTTTTGTTTTCTTTGTTGTCATAAAATATAATATACACCCTTGGTTGTCCTGGGTTCACCCAACTAAAAAATCTAAAATCCATGCTAGCAAGCAACGAGTCAGATTACATCCGAGAGAAGGAAGACAGGGTCGGCCCCACAGGTTTTATTTCCACCTCAAGGTGTATGATGTATAAATAGTACTGAATTTATCAATCTACATAATTTTGTACTGGTGTCTAAGCCTTGGTTCCTGACAGCCTTCGAAGGTGCGCGGGACCCTTCTCGTGCCATTGCGAATAACTGCCACGTAGGCTTAGAGCCTCTTGAAGATAACTATTACGCTCTTGTATAAAGTTATAAATATAACGCTGAAGATCCTCAAAGGCAAACGTGACCATGAAAAGGAAACGTCGTCTGATAATCTATCCAATTTCTTCTGGTTGCTATTTTACTAATTCAAATATCAATTGTCTGCATGAAGAGGCAGCGTCAACGAAACACCGCACCTTGAGATCAACAGTTTGACACCTTAAATCACAGAGCAATGTCTGAAATTCATAAAAAATTCTTTTTCTCTTTGTTTTGGATTCAATCCATCGAACGTTGTCACCATGGTGTTTTGTCAATTTTTGTCATTGAAAACATTTTAGTTTTAATTAAAGAGGATTTAATTTTAATACTTGTATTAACATAAATCTAGATCACCCCCATAGTGGAGTAGGCCGGGTCTTGCGGGCTTTGACCGACTAGCCATTGGTAAAACACACCTAGGATGTAAAAATACTGCAATTTGGCTGATAATCACAAGATTTTAAGTAACCAATCAAATGGCGACAAGATTGTTGTACTCTCAAATATCCACGCATTTAACTAGGTCTTTTTAGCATACAAGCAAGCAAGATTATTCATGCGATATCTATTAAAATAATGGGAGTTACAAATTTGCTAGCCTGTTCCAGGCGTTCAGATAGTAGGGTGCGGGTGAAAATTTGACGAGGGAAAAAGGGGAGAGAACCTCTCGCCCCAGTCTCCCCTCGTTTTAACTCGCCCCCGCGATCTGAAATCGGCGTTTTACTATCTGAACGCCTGAAACAGGCTACTCCCACGGGGGACAGTCTTCTCGTTAATCCGTTTCTTCAGGATCCTGGTTTCTTGTAACCTTTTAAAAGTTTTGACTTTAGATTTAGGTATTTGCAGGGCTCCTGGTATTTGTTTTAATTAGGTTTCTTGTTTTGTTGTAGCCTGTCAGATCTCCTGGCCCCGGTTGTTCGAAAGCTGGATAGCGCTATCCACCGGATAAATCGCTATCCAGAGGATAAGTATTACGACATCCAATTGCGCTATCCAGTGGATAGTAATTTATCCAGTGGATAGCGCTATCCACCTTTCGAACAACTGGGGCCTGGTGTATGATGTGTGGTGGTTTAGAGAGGCCCTTTAGTCCTTTCTTCAAAAAACGTCTTGGTGAGGTGCCCATCCTTTCACAGAAAAACACTACAGCTCTATTCCCATTGCGAAGTTCAACTCATTTTCTATGAATGTTTGTGCACCGAGCTTCATTTTGATAAAAGGTTCGGCAACTCGAAAACGGGATCTTGATGGAACCTTTAAAACATAAAAAATTCAACTATGTAAACTCAATCGTGAGATCACATCCGCTCTTACTGCCACGAGGTAGCATGATTCTACTCGAGTGTTTTTGTTACTATTGCTCCCACCAGCTTGCTGGGCTTGACTGATCCCTGGGGAGAACGGGGTGCAAATGCGTGTCCCTTGCGTCCAGACCTCTACTTAGCTAGTTCCTAGCTAGCAAGACTTTTTAAGAAATCACTGGCTTTTTCTTTATGCAAATACAGATGGGAGGCTAATATCAACGTGGAAAAAAAATAATAAAAAATTTAACATCGAGGATGCCCCGGTATGGAAACGCTGGCTACGTTTTATGAAAATCAAGTATTTTTGTCCAAAAATCAGTTAAACTCCTAAGGGAGACGAACTTGTGTGTCATGAGCTCTTTCTATTAGCGGGAACTTTGGGTTCCGGAATCCTGGGATTTGGAATGTGGAATTCAGCTCAGCTAAATGAATTCTGAATCCGTTAGCGACTGGAATCCGGAATCCAAATTCCACTAATGTGGCGAAGAGCTATAGTAATTTGGCGAAGAGCTATAGTAATGTGGCGAAGAGTTTTAGTAATTTGGCGAAGAGCTATAGAAATTTCAACTTCAACTTCAACTTCAACTTTATTTAATAAAAAAAATATCGATTACAATAGACTAGCCCGAATAATATTTCTATCATAGTTTTATTTTAATTACATTAAATCTACTAAGGAAAGACGAAAAAGGAATTGACGGAGTGCGAAAAAAAACAAATGCTCTTGTACAGAAATCTTTTTTCAACTATTAATGACGTCTCAATATCTTCTCTTTTTAAGATGTCGGAAAGCAATCTGTGAAGCACTTTCGTAAATTTATTTTTAGGAAGATCTCTAATATGACAAGGTATCTCATTCCAAACTTTTACACCAAAACGAGACAAGGAGTTTTTGTGTATTGAGTTTTTGAGCTTTGAGCTTTTAACGTGAAAAAGTTACCTGAAGTAGATAAAGACGTTTTAACTGAACCCATAAGCATAATGTGCTCTTAAATGTGTATTTATAGTTTTCTGGAACTATCCTCTTTTGAGCATAAAGTAAGCAATGGCCATGAAATTTCAAATCCGGTTAGAGAATAGGCAAAATACGAATTATATTTTTAATTAATTTGAACTAAACTGGTCCGCGAAAGAGCCGTTACGTGTAAGCTTAGTATGGGGGTGGCTCCCTTTGGTCACAGGCTCCTGAGTGGGAGTTTAATTTGCAAAAGAAGTTCCTGTAGTCTCAAAGTTTCTTCCGACATTTCGTATTGAGACATTCCAGTTGCATAGATCACGGTCGTTGAATCCAGATGGTCAGTGTAGCAGCAACCGTTGTGAAGACAAAAATAATCAGCAGGATTCTATCCGTAGCCTCTGCGATCTCTTTCCATGAGTTCTTCCACTCGTTTTGTACTTTCTTTTCCTTTATGTCTTGGTCCTGAAGTTCCAGCGCAGAATCCCTCAATGCGTTGTCACCGGGTTTCGTAATTTCCGGAACATATTTTCCTTCTACCGGTGGAATCACTGGATTATCTGAAACCTCCAAGTACACAGTCTTACCAGTAGGTTTCTTCTCTTTGCGTCTAAGGATGCTCTTGGCGAACTTCACGAGACATTTAGGGGGTTTACTTTCAGCAAAGTGGCATCTTAACACTATAACAGTGCCGAAGAGGCTGAAGGCGACTAGGACTATGGTCACCATATAATACACCCCTAGCATCGCAACATCGTCGGAAGTTTCAGGCAGAGAGTTGGCCAACATAAGCAAGTAAACGCTCATAGAAAGTAAAATGGTGATGCAAAAGCTAATTCTTTCTCCACTGTCAGGCGGAATAATGAAGTTAAGAAAGACCAGCATAACCATAACAACACATGGCAGTATTTGATATAGTAGGTGATAAAGTGACTTCCGTTCAAATTCAAGAGTGTAAGTGACGACTGAGTAGGGGTGTTTGCAGCATTCGTACTTCTTGTCAACGGTTTTGATTGATGAGTGTACCAACTTCCAATCTCCGCTTTCAATGAACTTGTCTGAAAAAAAAAAAGGCCTGTAAACGAACCTCTATTTGGGGATAGGGGATAGGGGGTAGGGGGCTAAAAATCGCGAGACAGCGAAGGAAAAAATGGAAGAGAGGAATTGAGGAAGTTAGACACCTGCATTAGCCCCTCTCTCAGCTCACACCTCGTTGGCTGATTCTCGCCTTTATTCAGGCAACTAATAAACAACCTCTTTTCTTGTTATCAAGTTGTTAACAGAATGTTTTTTCATGTGTGAGAGAGGGTTATACGGGATGGGAATGCTCGCATTAGATCACAGTTCCTAAAATGGACCTTAAATGACGGTTTCACAATTAAACTTTGTATATCTGATAAACGTTCTGCAGTTAGTAAGTAGTATCTAGTACATTGACATATCTGGCACTGGTTGCTCAAACGTTGGATATAGCACTATCAACCGGATAAATCGCTATCCAGTGGATAAGTATTAGGGAAATCAATTGCGTTATCCACCTTTCGTACAACTGGGCCCAGTAAGCCAAGTACAGTAACATCTATCTGTACATCAAAATAAAAACAAGTTTCTTTTCAGTCCAACCTGATGTTGAATGAGTGTTGTCCTTGTTCATCATTTTTAACAACCTGTTGTCAAATGTCAACGAACCAAAAGTCAGATGGCAGGTTTGTCTGTCAAAGGGGTAGAATCTGATCACCATGTCACAGGAACTTTTGAAAGAAGCCGGAGACATCCACATATTCACGCCATTGCTGTCCACGATCACGTAGGTCTTGAACTTCTCTTTGAAGCCTGCAAGAGTCACGTCCTCGTCTGCGCTGAGGAAAATAAGACCAAGAGCATGCATGAGGCGCTGGTTGCGAATTCGCGAGGAACGAGCCGGGCCGAAGGCCGACCGGATCCCAATCTCTCCTCTCTCCTTACTTTTACCATTAATTTGCATAATATTACTTTTTCGCTCTCCGTGCGTGGCTATGGGTAAAGAAAGGCAACAGTTCACGGTCTAATGATGAAGGAGACGTATGTGGTTCTTACTTGTTATAAAGCACAACATCCGGGACCCATAGCTCATTAGGTGACATGTGCAGTGTATGTAGACCGTCATATTTGGTTTCATTCCAGCTCAAGTAGGGATTCTTCCACACCTGTGATGAGAACATACGTGTTCAGATTCAGATAGAGCGATTTTCGTATGACCTTGAAAAATGGTTTCGGTAAGTGTTCGTCATCTGTTTCATAAGCCAATGGATGAAAAGATCAAAACATGGACTCTTCGTTTTCCCGCCAAAGAAAACCCTAATATGGAGAAGGCATTGTTCGATTGGCCAATCGTGTTGCAGTATGACGTCAAAGCGAAGGATCCATTGATTTCTAGAAAGTTCTCGGGCATGAAGTTTTTTTACGCGAACGTTCGCTTAACCAACCAAAAGCCATCCGCGTTTGTATCCGTTCGATATAACTAATCAAATCGCTCTATTTCCGTTCGTTTGTTGTTTCTGTTTTGTTCGCGCGTTTTCATTTCAAGGTCATACGAAAATCGCTCTATTTCTCCTTAGCCACAAGACTGGTAGATCCTTCATCCCCTCTTACCACACGTTAGCGCTAGTTTAAACGCTTAAGGGATCTACCATGACGTTTATGAAAGAGAAAGTGACATGGATACATTAAAACATCGATCGAACATACCTGAATGATCAACGTATCTGCAATGAGAACCTGTGCTTTAGTGTCCTGGTAAAAAGCAAAGTTGGGCTTTAGGTAGGCTCGATTACCAACCGCTGTTCGGGAAAATGAGCCCGCACGTCAAAGACCGGACCAGGGAGACGGCGGAAATCGAGCCTAGGCTTTCAGAAGTCGATTTATAAATTGAGAATTCTAGTAAACGCGTTTACAGTACAGCGGCGCATCTCTCAAAGAAAGGGTCGCAGCGGAGAGAATATGCCTGCGTTCGCAGCCCATGATAATGGGGCTTTTTTATGCCAGTAAAGACAAAAAAATTAGACCGAGAGACCTTGACAAACAGTGATATTTTGCCAACCGTGTTTAATCTAACTGTTTTATCATCTAATGGGTATGCATGTTTTTACCATGACCGACTTGTAGAATACGCTCTTCTCACATATGGTAATGTGCCCGTCCAACCTCGTTTACGAGAAAAAATTCTTTTGAAATTCAAATACGAAAACATCGTCTGATTAGCATTTCAAAAGAACTTGTACTCAAAAACGAGGTTGGACGGGCATATTACCATACGTGAGAAGAGCGTATTCGGCCTCCTTTGGGGAGGACCAAACTGCGCACGAAAATAACAGCGTTATTTCTGCTTAATGCTGACGTAGTGACCTCTAGGCCAATAGAAAACTTTGGAAAAAGAATTGAAGAAAAAAAACAGATGTCTGCCTTGATTTACCAGGGAAACTACTCTTGACATTCTGTAAGAGAATGAGACATTAACAGTTTCGTCAGGGTGGAGCACGGGTCGGACGTCATGGTGGTATTTGTCCAGGAGGTCGTGACGTAATCTTTGTTCAGGGGTCCCGAGGGTAGCTGTGACGGTATCTGAAAAGAACAAGTTAAGCAAAAAATTCTGTTAGTCTTCCACGAAGCTGTTTCTTGTGAATCCGAGTGTTGCTTGACGAAAAAGAGAGGCTTCGTTAGGAGATTACTCAGTTTATATTGCTTATCTCGAAAAGGAGTTTATTACTATACTGGTCAACTGAGCTTAAGACAAACTTCAAGCAAGGGGCACACATACACTAACCCACGGCCTTGCCAGTACCTCACGCATGCGCACACCCATATCACCCGGGCAGTGGCAGCCATGGACAGCTGTTTCGCCCTTATTGGGGCTCATCAGCATGGCATAGCCGTCGGGTCAATGAACGGGGGAAATCCCCGTGTATCAAAGACCCTTTGCCCCTTGCTTTAAGTTTGTCAACTGAGCTTGAAATTTTCTCTGGAAATTATATTCTTCTTTGAAGGCTATCTGCATCTGATGACGCAAATTCGGATGCGGAGAAGTGTTTGTATGAGGGGTGTCTGTTAGTCGTAATTTACTGCATTTACTTTCGGACAGTTTATTCTAGACTGATAGATAACTGTCTACTAAAGAAGCCCGTTGAGGTTCTCTCCAACTCGTTCCCTGAGCGAGAGATAGGAATCTGGGAAGAAGATTGTCGTTGAGCCATAGGCGGCCCAAGCTCACTGTGTGAGTTTAAAATGGCAGTGAATATAAAGGATTTGTATGGGAATTCAGGTAAAAGATTCAAATCGATAAATACTCGCTAGAATGTTCAATAAAATACACTGTTTCCACTGTGAAACTCGGGGTTAAAGGAAATCGCTTAAATCGCAATGGATCGGGAAAATAACCACACAGCGAACAAAAACAAGCAAAGTAAATACGGTAAGCTGTATTTTATTGAACATTCTAGCGAGTATTTATTGATTTGAATCTTTTACCTGAATTCCCATACAAATCCTTTATATTCACGGCCATTTTAAACTCACACAATGAGCTTGGGCCGCTTGTGGTTGAGCTAGTTTGATTATGACGGTTGATATGAAGATATCAAGTTAGGGGTCTTTCACTGTGTGTGACGGCTGCTGCAGTCAAACGGAAAACAGGAACTGTCACTGCATGCATCGAGCACATCACCTAAATAAAACCTCAGCCAAGATATTTAAAAATCAAATTAGGGTTCAAAATTCGTGGTTGAAGACCACTTGAAGCATATCTCAGATATCTCCTTATAAATTCTTCTAGCCTATGAATCGCCGTCGTTAATCGTTTTCCGGTATTCATTTGCATAAATTGTTTGTTTTTGTTTTTCTCTCTCCCAGATTTTTTCTGTGGGGAGGGGGGCGTCTGCCCACAGGCTAAAATTGTTTTTATCATTTTCCTTTTCGCTGATTTTCCTCCCGTTTTTTGCTCCATTTTGACAAGCGGAGAATATTACCAACTTATTCTTCTTTAACTTTCGAATTTCATCTATACTGATCTGACGAAAATCTTTTGTTCGTGCTGTTTTCGCTGCTTCCGCAAATCCGATTTTGCTGGGCAACAGTAGTAATAGGCTCCAGTGTCGACCCGTGGGCGAGCAAGTTTTAATGCCCTAAATGTTAACACGTACACATTAGTGTGCAGCACGACATAACTTCTGTAGCCTGCGTAGATGCATTTCCGCGCGACTAGCTTGCTAATTAGTTTTCTACAACTCAGTAACCATTTGTCAGTCAGTGATATTTGCAGTCAAACAGATTCGCAATAATAGAAGGATATAATTTTAATTATTGCTATTCCTAAAATAATAGACTTCAGGAATTATAAATATAAAGATTATTGACACAAATAACAAAACAGCAAACACGAAAAGCTGGACTGGACTCGGGTCGTATCGGTCTGAGCTCACTCCGCCGGTTTGGGGGGCGGGGGGGGGGGGGGGGGTGGGGTGGGGGAGAGGCGGAGTGGGGGTGGCGGTTCAGCCTTATCAAACATTCGTCGGGAAAAAAAATTGTTCTAATAAAGCTCACTCTTAATTGTTATGGAATCGCCCGTTAACCACAAAGGTAAATTATTCCGTGGGCAATAACAAAACAATGTGATTCAAATCGACCGTGACCAGCGGCTTCTTCTCAAACGTCTCCGAAAGGTCAAATATTACAAGAAAAACATGATGTAACAACATAGTATTTAAAACAGTTTACCTCCAGGGTTATAGTGGTAGTGTAGGAACAAGACCCTTTTCGCTAGTTACAACCACAAACACTATGAGCTTTATGAGACGTTCCGTAAAGAAAATGGACAAAATCGATGAAGAGACGGAAACGATTTCAAATTCAGGATTGAAAGAAACATCTGGCCACCTAGACGATGATTTCAGCGAGAACAATATATTATACACAATAGAAATGCTTCAAGCTGAGCTTCATGATGTCGTTGGAGATGTAAGAGAATTGAAGAAAAACATTCAGGACATCGAAAAGGATACCGAGTCTATAAGGCAGCGGCTTCATGAATGTTCAAAGTTTGTTTAATTTGACGTAGAGAAAGATCAAGATAATTATTGATTCATCATGGATTGTGTGCGGAAACGAAGCAGCGCAGCCGCTAAGAGCCAACTGATCAATATTTTTCGATATTTGCGTATTCTGACGAAGCAAGAGATATTGACGATCGAGAGAAAAATCAGGCATAAATGCATGAACAGAACTCAATGTTAATGATGTCGACTATATATTGAGCGCTTTGAGCTGTGAATAAACGGACGCGTTTTTACAAAGTAAAAAAAAAAATACTTAAAACATATATTAAGCGACCCGTGTTTTCGCTTTTGTGTCATAATATGATGTCAAATTTTTAGTTAGAATTCTATTTACGTTGAGATGCACTTTCCAGCAGTATTGATGGCCCGATTGATGGTTTTTTATTCCAATGGTTGAATCGTAAAACCTTATGAAAATTCATAAAAAATTAAGTACAAACATTAACCACAAGAGACTGCAAAAATTAAAAAATTAAAGCTGCTTCTATCCGTCAAGAAGGCCAAAGACAGTAGACAATGCCTAGGATTAAAGACATTGTACTTAACGTTTTGACTGAGGTATTGGATTTTATTTTGACGCACATCGTCAAATAACAAAGAAGAAAAAAGAAGGGGAGATTATGATTCATTAATTTCGCATAACAACCTAAGAACTGAGTGTATAAAGCTTTTTCTACTTGTGGAAGACTTAATTGTTTACAGTAACAATATCATTTAATGATAAATAAAATTTGCATAAAAGTCGAACGAATTCACAATTACATTTCTTTTTCGGGCTTTCTCCTCAAAACTATTTTTGGACTCCGTCAAGTACCCATTTTTATCACGTAAATAGACTGATCACGTTTCCAATTTGAAGATGGTGGTTTTCGAGATGACCTCGCCCCCTTTTTCACAGTCAGGTGGTGGAACCAAGAAGCCCCGGGCTTTCCCAGTGGGAAAGAGGACGATTTTATTAGCCTGAAGACTGATGTCGATGAGTGAACATCGAACAGTCATTCTGTCTCCCCGAGACTAAGTACGAGCCTGTGCCAACCCCACTCCCCTCAAACAAAATCGGGTTTAAGAGGAGGGAGGAGGGGCGCGGTTGTACACACGCTACCTAACTGACGGGTGAGGTAATCGATAGCCTGTTCTAGGCCTTCTTGTGGAGTGTGGCACTAAATAGGCTGGTTGATTGATAACTCTAGAAGCCATTTTTTCGCCTCAACTCTCCCCTAAAGGGTCCGTTCCACAACACATTGCGCACCACGCCTTGTAAGAAGATGGGCGAAGCCGGCGTCAGCCTACTTGTGCTCTTATCAATTTACAAGGGTGCCCAACGACGGTTTCCTCCTAAGTAAATACATTGAAAGCACTTTTTAAACTATCCAGAGTACTTTTAGATCTAGCGGCATAAAATTTGTACTTGTCCGATCATCCTAAGAGAAAGTGAATTAAAATTTGAAAAATTATGCTTCAGAAAATCGTAGGGAACTTAGATAATTCATTCGAAAATTATACGTGAAAGGAAATTTTTAGCCTTCCTCAAGTAACAGAAAATTCTAGGCAATATTTTCTTCTCCGAACAGATATTTTACAGAAAACCGTCGTTGGGTGCCCCTGAATGTAGCTTTCATGAGCCAAAATGATTCACTAATAAATCTCAATCATCCGACTGAAATACCGATTTTGATAGTGAGCATGATAATTTGATATCGACTTGTAAACGTGATAACATCGTTCGGGGCTGATCGTTTCGCGTATCGATTTGAAAAAGTAGCATGGGCGATTATCCTAGCTGGTAGCCTTCCACCCATAGACTACCAGGCGTTCTTTTGACTCGTCACGTTGGACCTAAGAACGTCTGTGAGAGGCTACAGAGCTGGGAAAAACCTCCCTGAACGCAGTAAATGTAAGAGCTGATCAACCTTTTAAACCCCAATATCTACATACAAATTCTCCAGTCTGATCTCCATAGTGACCATACCTTTCCTTAAGGAATTGGTTGCGAGAATTTGATAAAAGATCAAAGTATTTCCCAGTGATGTAGTGATATTATTAGGAGAAAATTGATGTTGATCACTCTTGGGACCGATAGCTTGCTGTCAGAGATCATTTTGCAAACGAGATGTAATTTCACAGGGACTTCACGCTGGGAAACCATAGCACCTGCTATGATGTGAGCAAAAGTCATTAGTTTAAGTAATGAAGTGATGAACAACCAAGAGCCATAATTATAGCTCTTAGAACAACTTAAAATTACAATGCATTTCAAAGTCAATAACTGTATTTGATGCATTCTTGATCGAGGGTCTGTGTCATTCATATTCGCCTCGGGCAAAATTAAAAATACAGTATAATGATTTATTGAGTAACAAAAAGCAATTGGAAATTGAACATAGAAGAGCGCCTATTTATTCAGTTTCAAAGTTCGGTTATGTTTCGTCAGTAGAAGCGCGCTGTTCTAGGACTTCTAACCTCAGTCCTGAGTTTTGAAAAGATGAACAACTTGCTAGTGGGTCAGTGTTATATTTTAATCAAAGCTTCTACCTCATTTAATGGTAACTTGTTGATATTTTGCAAAACTATTTTCGAGTTCTGTTTGCGTTATTTTCTGTCTCAGCGATCTAGCATTTTGGGTGGTAAAAACGGTAGTTGTAGACCAGACCTGATTTGGTTCACATGTGCTTTAGCGAGCCTCGAGTATTGACTTGTTTTAGTGTTGTTATAAATTTGATCGGCTAACTAAAGTATAAAGCAGTGGTTAACTAATGTATAAAGCCGTGTCTCAGCTTGAGAATGAACAAAGTGAACTAACGTACAGAGACGTTACGGTATGATAGCTCATCATGATCTGATTTTATAGACCATGCATTACGTACCTCTGTTAATGGTAAATAGTAATAAGGCCAGCATCCATCTGAGATTTAATATCTTGTACATTTTGGGTGTGAACGCCGCAACTACCGTTATACTGTCGAAACTTCGACTGATGAACTTGGACGCTGTTGTCGATACGCTCTGTATTTAACACTAAAATCAAACCCCAGGGCGTCGGATGTTTTCTTGCATAAGAAAACACCATGATTATTAAATTAAAGTTCATAAAGATGACTTGACATCACCACCGTTAGCAATTCATCATATAATAGAAAAACTTTCCAGATTATCCAATCGTGGCAGTGATTCAAAGTGAAGCTTTTAAATTAAATCTGGTGTTGACATCATACTAACTAAGCAATCGATTTACTAAGAGCAAAAAAAAAAAAAAAACGCAGATTCACGTAATACTGAAACCACGGGCACGAAATCCGAGTGCGTGGGTCTATCACAAGCTATTCGCGTTCTTGTGCCCGAATTTCCTCTATCCTTTAGACTTGGCACAGGTCGACCTCAGGAAAGTCACAGCAGAAAAGCGTTAAAACGAGCGGAGAGAGCTTTTTAGGTTACGACGAGGCCGAGCGAACGACCAAATTACGAGAGCCCGCGGTCTTTGTACCGCACCCATTATAGGAAGAACGAGTCTACCTTGCGCATGCTCTATACATTCTTTTGAACGTATTCCACATGGCTAGCTAGACTGGCCAGGTCAAATTTAGTCAGATGATCATTTGGTATCAGTTTGCCCTTGAAGCACACCCCTACCCTCCCCCAATGCGTGTTAATGGTCTTCGTCTGCCCAAAGTGAAATATCAGAACAGAAAAGAGGAAAAAACTCTCGCTAAACACAGTGTTAATCATCTCAGTCAGTAAGTAATAAATAATTGATGTAGTAGAAAAGTAGAAAAAAAGCACTCAAGTTATAACGAAACTATACTTGCTCTTGTTGAAGAGAAGTGGACAAAAGAAAACAAATTTTTGCCTTCGAAAGTCATTTGTTTTGCAGTTTTCTGATTGAACAAGACACCCCTGTTGGAAAGCCCTGTTATGGCTCAATTTTTGCTTTCTTGGAGTCATTATTTATTAATTACTGCAGTTTGTATTTGAATTCGAATAAAGATCCATTTTTTCGGCATCTCGTTATAAGTTAATTAAAAGTTTAATTCAATTAAATTTGCCACCTCAACGGGTGGCACGCTTGACGGACACGCAAAATTATCATATATTCAAAATAGATTTAACAGATGATTAATAACAGGATAATTTTCAGCAAAGCGTTGATCTCGCTTGGGGCGAACCCTCTGCGGGTGAGAAGTCTCTCCATAGCAGCCAAAAGCTTTCACTAGTGAAATCAATGAATGCATAAAAAAGCGAGCTTTTTCTCTTTCTTTATTTTTATCGCCCTCCAGGTGGCCATGTCTCCAAGAGGTATCGAAAGGCTTCTGAGAAGGGTACTGCGTTTGAGAATCAGATGATTATGAGTAAGGGGCTCCTGTTATGAAACATTTGTATAATTACATTGATGACTATCGAAAATAGAGCGCTGTGATTAGCTAGGAGCTTCGCTCTATCCCGTTATAATCACCGCGCGGTGATTATAGCATTGAAGGCTAGCAGTTTTCAAAATTGCAGCCAGCTTTTTTGATGTTTCGGGGTCGGAAATTGATCAATAATTTCATTTTCTCGAATAATCATCAATGTAATTATACTAAAACAATTAGTCGCCTCAGGCGACGTGAATATCGGCGAATAGTCACCGAGACGAAGTCGAGGTGACTATTCGCCGACATTCACGTCGCCTTCGGCGAGTAATTGTTAATTAGTGACAACCCTTTTACCCTTTCTTGCTAGTCATAACAACAAACAACAATGATGATGATGATCTGCATGCAGTTCAATCTAACTAAGTAAATGCTACTTCAATATTCTTCGAAAACTCGTCAATAGTGACAACGCTACTTGACCAATATACACCCTCAAAACAGGAGTTATCACCAACCATCGGTACATCGAGCGATACCTCCGGTACATCACTGGGGTACATTTGGGAAAATTTAAAATGTCAGCAAAACCACAGGAACAAACCAATGAGTGGTGCCGGATCTCCCAGTTGTAGACCTGGATCAGTACAAACTTGTAGAAAAATATAAAACAGCAAACTGATCCAAACTAATACAAAAAATATATATGTTGTTTTGTTGTATCCTTTCGTATCAGTTAGGATCAGTTTGCCGTTTAATATTTTTCTACATTTGGGAACTTAAGCAAAGACGCTTTTGAGCCACGCGCGCCAAGCGGAAGTTAGACTTTCTTCCTTTTTATATGCCTTGACGCTAACAAATTTTCATTGCTAACTTTCTTTTCTCTTTTAAAGACGATTTACCTGAGAGTTTTAACCAAACCACTGCCCAATGATGCAAAAAGTCCACTTCCAGTTGACGTTGACGTCGCTCAAAAACGTGTTTTCACTCACGTGGCCAGCATCTATGCAAATTTATTGGAACAAAGAAAGGGTTTGCATAAGAAAAGAGTTCAACTCTCACAGGATTGGTTTGGGACTCCAACATGGTCGCCGTCTCATTGTTTTGGGACACCAATGTGGCCGACTTGACGTCATGTGAAAACACTCTATTGAGAAGGAGGCGTCTCGCACCTCTAACTGAAGGCCTCACCGGATTGGTTGGGAATAAGAAACAATGGAACCTGGCCACAAAACAAAAGAGCTACCACGTAGGGTTGGCTACTGTTGAGAATGCGCGGCCCCCCACCCAAATCAACTTGTGTTTGCCCACTAAAATACCACGTGATGTTCAATTCCTCTTGGGACAATTGGAGACACTGTTAAACCCGGGAGAAATTTTAAATGAAGATATGATCGTCGCAGAGGTAATTGCGATTTACTTAGGGACCAGTAATGATTTAAGTTGGGGGGGGGGGGGGGTGGAGGAGAAATTGGGGGGCCTTCAATTTTTTTTGGATGGAATATGGGGGGCCTTAAAATGCCAAAAGATGATCTTGGGGGGGGGGGGGGGGGGGTCTTCAAGTTTCTTTTAAGTAGCATCCCTACTGAGTAGCATGATGCTTGATTTTGATTCAGTTTTACACAAAGTCGTATCCAGGTGATCTGTGAGGTCATTGCGGGGGCCTGGGGAACGAAATTTTAATGCCGTATCCCATAAACCAAAGCTGACGGGAACAGATTGAATTGAATTGAATTGGTGCGCGCGTTGGTTTATGGGATAGGGCATTAAAATTTCTTTCCCCATAAACCCCTGCAGTGACGTCACAGATCACCTGGATATTGTGTAATACTAAAACAATTTAATCAGCATTTTGACAAGAAGATTGAATGCTCAAATAGTAGGTGCATCAACACAACATCCATTATTGTGTAACATTGAAACAATTTCACCGGCATTTAAACAAATGATTCCATGCATAAAGTCATGTTATGCAATCTCACTATCCGAATCATGATTTGTAGATGAGGTGACGATTATGACGATTATGTAGTTGGCACATTCAGAAGTGACAGTGAGTAAGGACGGTAAAGTAAAGAAAATGTTATTTGTTATTACCATTTGGGTGTTATGTAAGAAAGAGGGGCCCTTAAATCTTTTCACATGATTGAAGGGGGGGGGGGGGGGTACCTAAAAAGCATGGGTGCTATTGAGTAGGGGTCTGGAAATAATTTGGGATAAAAAACAATTTCTCCTCCACCCCCCGCTTCAACTTCAATTATGACTGGTCCCTTACCGTCAGGGGTTAAGATGAACGCAACAAATTGGCCCGCTCCCAATGTACGGGTATAGCTCAAATGGTAGAGCACTGCCACGGTAACGCAGAATCACCGTTGAAGTCCCGAAATTTTTTCGGGTTTATTTGCATTGCTTCAATTGCAATTACCACTACGACAATCATTTCTTCATTTAAAATTTGTATTTCCGCATTCCACATCATCTCCAGGAGAAATAACACGAACACGGGAGCCTGCCCCTTTGGAAAAATGTCAATTTTTCGACTTTTTCAGCTTTCTGTTTTTATAGCCATTTGATGGGCTCCTGACGAACATCATTCCTAGAGCACGTGATAATTGCGCAAAACGTATGAATGCGTGACGCGCCGTATCAAATGGTGTCGTGCGTATATTTATTGTTTTTTTTGTTATCGTTAGCTGTGCCTCATAACCTGCAGAGGGAACAGCAGTCTGTGGGTAATTTACGTTAGTTACTCTAGCACTGCACTGGTAAGCAGCAAAGCTTTAAGGTAATCTTGACTGCACTGCTCTGATCGAACTTGTGGCAGGTAAGTGTCGAAAACTGCGTCCATTGTATTTTGTTTTCAATTTTCTTCCCTGCTTCTAGTGGTGACCTTCTGAGGCTCTCTCTTAAGCTACGAGGGTTTTTTTTATGTTCAAAACCTGTCGTTTCGCGCATTCAGGAGAAAGCCATGTCGCTGTCGGTATTTTACTATTGTATTTGCCCTTTTCTCTGTCGCTATCACATTTCCAACCCATCTTTCTGTCGTTTATCGTCATTTCTGATGTCCTATTTCGCTGTTTAGGGCACGTCGCTTGTCGCCTCGTCGTGGGAGACGTCTGCTAGCAGGGAACTCAAAGCTCCGCTAGGGAACCAAAGCGTATACATGAAAGAAACCGAACCTAAGCTTGTCAAAGTTTGAAACATTCATTCGAAAAAAATTGTCGAAAGCATCAGGGGTTAATAACCTGACTGGGCGGATTGAAAATTCGGTTCTTGCGAACACAACTCCCGGCACAACCCTTATAACTAGTTAACCGGAAATGCAAATTACGGCAGATGTTAGATTGGTTGCGCAAACACAGCGAGCTGTATTTGGTAAAATTTTATTAAGTTTACTTGGGTGAAATTCGTAAAAGTGATCGACCATCTGAATATCCGGTCATCGAACAAGGTCAGGCTACGACGTGGTAATCAAGCTTTGTCTAATCAGTTGTAAAATATCGATGGTTTCTTTCTCTTTTTAATTTGTTGTTAAAATCAATATATTCAGTACTGGTTATCTTTAACACTGAACTTCGGCTAAAAGGTCGCAACGCATTGACGGCCGCCTCAAATGTAACCATGCTGGGATTTAGTTGCATAATTTTCTCTTCATGTAATTTCCCAGCACGCGAAATTTCGCAAGTTTTATTTGCATTTCACTACCCTGATTATGTAGGACATCGAGTAACTTACAGCTGAACATGAAATGATGCGTTGTTTGTCTCAGTTTTTACACGTTTACGTAGAAGTACATTTATTTTAGAGACAAACTGGGCATTTAAAATGGCAATTTTACATAAACCTCGTTGAGTTCCGGGGGGTACTCAGCAAAGTTTTATACGGGAGGGCTCCGCCCCGAGGTCCAACAGCCCCGGCCTTACCCTATACAGTCAAACCCTGTTAATACGGACACTGGGGGATGTGGGAGGGGGGGCATAGAAAGTGTCCATATTAACGGGGTGTCCGGGGGTCATGTTGTCAAAGTCAAAAAACACCTTTTATTAGAACAAAATACTGAAGAAATAAAAGACCAGTCGCGGGGTCCTGGGGAGGCGCCCGGCCCCCCCTAATCTTTGGACCAGACTGAGGCCTGAAGAGCCGAAAAAACTTTTTTGGAGACCGCCCCCCCCCCCCCCCCCCCCCACTTATTTTAAGGTCTGGATCCGGCACTGAAGACCACATTAGCATGGTCAAATTAACTTGCATCTGTAATCTTCTCAAAGCCGTCATTCCGCGGGAAAAATCCACGGAAACACTCCAAAATCGCTCACTATTTAAAACAAACCCGTTCTCTGCATAACTCTTTTGATGCCAAAATAATCTAAAAATTGACGTCTACAAATCATCCTCTCTTCGGGTGTAATGTAGCACTGGGACAAGGCTCCTAACTGGGAACGTCGTCACGATGTCACCTAAGGGCTTTTTTTACCTTCAGAAAGTAAAGTGCACGCATTAGCGAGGTTGACCTTCTATGAGAATTTGTTGGTAGGGCAAGTGGCCGTTGTCCGCATTAAAGGGTGTCCGTCATTGTCATTATTTATCGCCTGGGGGGTGCGGAGGATTTTAGGGGGGGTCAGTTGATTTTTGGGAGGAAAAAGGGGGGATCAGTCGTAACTGAGAACCCAAAAGGGGGGATCGCTGAAAATTTTGGAAGGATTCAGGGGGGGACCACTCAAATTTGCTTGGAAAATAAATACGTGGGAGGGGGGATCGCGAAAGTCATCAAAAGTTATTAGGGGGGATCACTTCTGTGAAGTAGCATTCAACGGTTGGATCGGCTAAATTTCACCTTGTTTAGCCCAAAATCCTCCGCCCCTCCCCCCAGGCGATAAATAATGACCGGTCCCCAAGGGCTTTCTCCAGGGACAAAGAAAACTCTCCGTAATAAGCGGGTGTCAGAAAAGCGAGGTTCAACTCTACCATTTTTGACAGAAAAAGCTCCTTTCATATACCTTCTATTATGACAAATGGTTATCCTTTCACAGTTTTTAGTTTAGAACGTTTTAGTTTAGAACTTTGCATCGCTTTTAACTTCTGTAAATGAAATGTCTTAAAATATGAACAAATCACAAAATCTCGACTTATTCACAGCAATAAAATGCATCATTTAGCCCTTTTGACGGAACGGAATGACAGATTTCCCTACCCTCATATACTTCAACAGAATTTAACTCTCTGATTTCTGTCGAATTTAACTCTGTTCGCTGTCAATATTCCCAGTAATATAATAATAATTGACTAACATTCATGCATTAAGTTCGGCACATGTGAAATGCGACGTTTGAATCAAAAGTCGAACCTAGGTCGAATCTTCGACTGCTTCAGTCGCAGATGTGGCAAACGTCGCATTTAATTTAAACAGTCGAGTTTAATTGCTTCAAACGTCGCACTTCACATGCATTTAACTCTCGCGTTAAGTTCGGCACATGTGAAATTCGACGTTTGAACCGGGCCTAAAGTTGCCTACCCCTTCATATCCCTGAAGCCTGAAAAATAGGTACCCCCCTCCCCTTAAAGGCCATTATAGGGAGTACATGCTCGGAGGTGTGCTGTAGTTGTTGCTGATCTAACATTTGAATTCTCATTTGTTGCCCCAATTCGTTTCATACAGAGTTAGTGGGGAGAAGTTGATAAAATCTCAAGCAAATTCATCTTGTCTGATCCTGTCCGTAATTCTCATGACCACTCTGTTTTACAAAGCGTTGATATTACAAGGAGAAATTTGATGCTGATCACTCTTCGTTTTGAAGGGTTATGAAAGTATCGAAAACTAAGAGCCTTTCCAAGTCACATACACAGGTCCGTTCATAAAATAAGTAGGATTGATTAAATCGTCTAAACCTCTTGCTGACGTTTTGATGAAGCTCCAGAAACGGACAGACGGAGGGACGGACGGGTTTTTCTGTTTTAATGCCGCGATCGAAACATCAGTACAACATAGATAGCAAAGCAAAAAAGAAAAAAATTCGCTGGTCCTTTCACGCGTTCCACGTCATGGATTCTGGATTCCTCGTTCTGGATTCCGGATTCTTTATCAGTGAAACTTGGATTCTGGATTCCAGTCCATAGCAGGAGTCCGGATTCCGAAAGCAATTATTATACGTTTCTGGCAAACTGCCCACCTACCCCTCCCCTGAGCCAACATTAACACTTACTTCTCACTTAAGGCAAAATGTTGGCTTAGGGGAGGGGTAGGTGGGCAGTTTCCAAGAAACGTATAATACATGGGGTGATATACAGTCCTAAGTTTACGAGTCACATGACTGCCAAAAACAGCATTTAGCATTAAATTCTTATAAGCACTGTCTTCAAAGGAGTCTTCGGGTCAATCGGGTGGCATAAGATTTCACTTATTTTCGGGGCAACGTTTTTCTCGCGGGTTTAAATTTTGCGGTTATTTAGCAATCACGAAAATTTAGACAGGGTATGAAGGTTCGGGTGTTAGAAAGCATCAGTAACCCCCAGCTCTCCCTGAATTAATTCCCTCCCCCTCCCCCATTACGGACCTAAAGGCATTGACAGGGGCCATTGGGTCGCGTTGTCTGAGGGAGGGGTGGGTTCAAAGACAGTTCCGTGCTCTTAAACACTTAACCTCGTTCCTAGGGTCTCTCTTGGAAGACGAGAGATCCTAGCAACGAGATTTATAGATATTTTTGCACAAATGCATTACAGAAGTCACACTCAAAAACATGGGCAGCGAAATCAAGTACACCGAAAGGTTTCTGAAACTGAGTAGAGACTCGTCCGTGGAAGAATCAAAAGTGGCCTATGATGAAATGGCCCCAAGCTGGGACAAGGTAAATAAATGCCCCGATAAATGATTCAGTGTTCTGTTAGCCTTCGTAGCTGGCGGTATTGTTCAGTGACCGCCAAATCTCACTCGACTACTACACAATACCGCCAGCTACGCAGGCTAGTGTTCTGTGGTTTTGGGAGGTTAAAAAAGGAAAGTAGAAAGAAGATACTGTCAGCTTATTTATTTAAAAAGTCTACCTTCCTCTTAAATTTGAAGGGGAATCAGAATTCGACCCTTGTAGTGGCTAGCCTACCCCACCCCCTCGCTTTTTTTTTCCTGCTCACATCTCTTTGCGCCGTGCCCACGATCTGAACACCAGGAACAGGTTATGCAGTGGTCAGCAGTCCGCTTCCCTTTTGACTCTCCCTTAAAAGAACCTTGGGCTGGCCGGCTTTCAATACCGAGCTACCTAGCTCGGCTCATGCCTGTTTTCTCACAGTAAAATTGTCGTTGTGTTTATATGAGAAGTTGGGTCGGCTCGTTGTCTAAGATCTCGCTTTTATCAACCTAGATCAGGCTCGGTAAGCTAAAGCAAGCCAGCGTGGCTTCTCATATAAACACAACGACAATGATAATAGTTATAAGGAACCAAGGCATGACCCGAGCCAGCTCGGTAAATTTGGCCAGCACGGCTAACCTGTCTGGCTCGCCCGTCTCAGATAAACAGGCCCTAGGCCTCATCCAATAAATCCTAACTATCTAGTTTCTCGCTTCTATTTTACTCTAAGATGAAAGAGACTTTCTCTAATTTACTGCAATATTTTAAAAAGCCTACGTATTTCTTTTTTCGTAGATAAGCGAAAATGTGGGTTACAAAGGTCACATTCTTTGCGTGGAGGCGTTTGATCGCGCTGTGAGCTCCAACGATGTTTATCCTAACCCCGCAAAAGACATAAAAATCCTTGACGCCGGAGCAGGCACAGGAGGGATTGGCGAGATGCTGAAAGCTCGAGAATACACTAATGTCGACGCACTGGATATTTCCCAGGAAATGTTAAATGTAGCGGCCAGTAAAAATCTGTACAAGAAACTGATCTGTGCTCCGTTGTCTGACACGCATATGAAGGAGATAGAAACTGCTGAATATGACGTGGTGTTATGTGGGGGCGTCATAGTGTATGGGCAAGTGCAGCCTGGGGCGATTGAGCAATGCGCGCGTTTTGTAAAACCCGGTATGTGATTTTCTTTTCTTGTGAGTGTAGGGAGAAGGAGTGAATGGTTTTGTGTTGGAGGTCAAGTGTGCGCCCCCTTGGCCTGTTCCAAGTTGTAGAGGGCGGCGTACAGATGGTGGTGAGCGAGTTAAGTCGTAGGCGGGGAAAACGAGGGAAGACTGACTCCCTTTCCTCCCCTCCAGTCCTCCCTCGTTTTTTATTTCTTCGTCAATTTTTCGCCCGCGCTTTCAATCTGAATGCCTGGAACAGCCTAGCGCGCCCTGAACAGGTTTTTGTTTAGGTTGGCACTCCACAGAATTCTATCCACACACTCGAAAATAGTCCAGTTTCGAATTAAAAATTACCGCTGAATACAAACATTAACGACACATTCATACAGGGTTAGCCTCGACGTAAAGTAAAATATTCAGATGGAGGCTAAGGCTGTAAAAAATGCGTCTTCACTTCTTCGTTTCAGCGGTTATAGAGAACTCGAAAATTGAAGGGTAATATACTCGAGCTCATCATCACACTTATGGTGTTTGGGGGCGAAGTACAAAACAAATACACGTGCACGGAAAAATACACACCAAGTTACCCTCATGCCTTGGCCTAAAAAAATTCATACAAGGGAAACGTTAACGAAAAAACGTCATGCGGCTCGAAAATTCCTGACTCCCGATAAGTTTTTAATGGTCCGTTCCTTAGTAATAGAGTGTTTTCAATCACGTGGCCAGCATCCATGCAAATTTATTGAAACAAAGAAAGCGTTTGCATAAGAAAAGAGTTCAACTCCCACTGGATTGGTTTGGGACATCAACATGGCCGCCGTTTCATTGTTTTGGGACACCAATATGGCCGCCGTGACGTCATGTGAAAACACTCTATATGTTATTGTAGATGCTGGTGCATTCTGTCTTGAATATCTTAACATTTTCTTGTGTTTTTTTTATAGGTGGCCTGTTTATTTTCTCCATTCGTTGCGATTCCTATGACCCCGTAGAGTACGGCTATAGTGCCACATGCGAGAAATTAGAAAACTCAGGGAAATGGAAGCTGATCCTGAAAGAAAAACGTGAGCTTCATTCAACTCCAAACGAGGAACGATTTCGTTATTGTTATCTTATCACGTATAAAGTGCTTCAGTAACAATTACATTGTAGCTGCACCGTAATTTTTAGGGAGTTATTATAACTCCAAAAATGGAGTAAAAATTTTAGGTACAGGATAACCCCTTTTTGGGGGTTACTTTAACTCCTAATTTAACTCCAAAACAGGGGTCATTTTTACTCCTGAAAAAAGAGTTCTTTTTACTCCCAGTCTGGAGTTAAAATAACTCTGAAATGGGGTTATTTTTACTCCTTACATGGGTTGTTTTTACTCTTTTTGGACTTAAGTTAACTCTGAAAGTGGAGTAAAAGTTTTGGGTACAGGGTAACTCCTTTTTTGGGGTTATTTTAACTCCTTAATATCTGGGGTCACTTTTACTCCTGAAAAAGAGTTCTTTAAACTCCTTTTTGGAGTTAAAATAACTCCCCAAAAAATAACTCCACTGTAAGGAGTTAAATTAGCCCCACTAGAAGAGTTATTATAACTCCTTGAAAATTACTGTGTGATAACTAAAACGAAACTATTTTGCTTCCATGACTTAGAGGATTTACCCCCCCCCCCCCCTCCAAATATTCACGAAGTCCTTGTACTAACATTGTCAATAATTATAGATTCGTTGCATTAATAAAAGATTGAAAGAACTCTCCCTCGCTTGTTTTTTATAACTCAGTTTTACTCTTTAAGGCGTTATTGACACCACTGTTTTACGCTAACTGGTCTTGTGAAAGGGGCGTCCATTCCCGGAGGGTTCTTGCTCGACCTGACAAGTTTGAGCTTAGCTATTAGAGACAGTTTAAACGAACAATTTAAGCAAAGTGAATTCATGTACTGTTTCAAAATTCATCGCATTTATTCCATGTCCTTCAATTATATTTTTCAGTCATATGTAGGTGACTTTTTCTTGAATTAAATTTTAAACGATTGTGTCTAAGTTAAAAAAAAAGAGTTAGAAAATCGTTGTCTTGCGTTCTGACGTCCTTTAGAAAACGTGAAATTGGCCAGTTTCTCTACGATGTGATGGTCGACGACAGCAAAGACATGTCCAAATAGGAGTGGTGTACGTGCGAAGTTATTGTTTAGACAAGTTAAACCTATTCCTTCTTTGATATTTTGAATGAAGGATAAATTATGATATCACATCCTCGTAGCTTTCGTAAAGTCCTCACCCTTTTCCTGTCAGAGAACTACAGTCTCTAGCTCCAACAGATCCTGACACTTGAACAACTTGTCTCCAATTTTGGCAAAGAAACTGATGGAGTTTATTTCTGAGAATTTCACACTGTTCCACGAAAAGAATATAGCAAACAAATTTGTTTATTGCGTTTGCCTTGATCTTGCCCTGGCAATGTAGTTCATGTACTTTTTATGCAGGTTTGTCAGGGGCACCCAACGACTGTTTTCTGTAAAATATCTGTTCGGGGAAGGGAAAATTGCCTAGAATTTTCTATAGCTTGAGGAAGGCTAAAAATTTCTAGATGACTTTTCCATTCGTGTACAATTTTCGAAGCTTATCTTATAAATTCCCTACGATTTTCTAAAGTTTAATTTTTCGCATTTCACCCCCCAGGTTAAGCTATTTTCATAGAAAAAGGAATCCTAAAATTTTCTGATTTGACATGATGTGATGGAGAGAGGAATGAGAACAATTCTTACTTTCGTAAAGCGTTAAATTGCATCTAAAATTTTCGGTTGCCCAAGGATGACCGAACAGATACAAATTTTATAGCGCTGCGTAAAATGCATTTCTACAGATCTAAAAGTTCTCTGGATACCCTAAAAAGTGTTTTCAATACATTTAGGAAGAAATCGTCGTTGGGTGCCCCTGGTTTTTCATTTTTGTTACGCATTAGCAATATCTCACGGTACTTTACCTTTTGTATTTGCCAACCAGAGGTTTTTTGGTTCATAAAACAACGAGTTCTTTTGTTTCAGTCGTATAACTAGGAGAAATTGAAGACATTCCTTATGCAACATTTTTGGTGTTCCAGTCCTGTGGGAGAGTTTGGGCGGGGGAGGGGGTAGGGGGGAGGGGGGAGGGGGGAGGGTTGGCGAAGTAACATGTACGATGGGCAATGTCGGAAAGTGGTGAATCTGTCTTTTTTTATTTATACTGAACAAAGATGAGTTTGTTCTTTTCATTTCATTGTCATAACTCGAGTTGAATCTGCCCTTATTTAACACTGGAAAAGTGAAGATTCCGTACTCAAATTGATCCAAGTTAGTTTATAATCAAGCTATTATCAACCGAATGATAAGTTACAGTGACTTCGTTCCATGGTCAGATCGTTCTAAGTCAGATAGACTGTTGCACATTTTCAGGGTAAAACTCGACGTAGAGCATGCTTTTTTGCCTTCTTGGCTTAAAGAACGAGGTATACGTACACGCCATTTTTTTTCCTGCTCGTGGCGGCTTAAAGACTCGTGAAAAGGTCGACTATTGCGCAACGATCTGACTATCGAGTGGAACGAACTGACCGTAGACCGGCGCCACCATTCGCTTCATATGGAGATTAGTGGTGAAGAGTAAACTTGGTTCACTCAGGTAAACCACTAAACTAACCACTAAACTTCAGAGTCATTTAGTGTTCGACGGTTGTTCTGGGTGTAACAATGCCATTTTTTATATTTTATTGGCAGCAAGGACAGTAAGCGTTAAATGTAATAAGAAGCTTCAGTGAGTTGCAACACCCGTCTAATAAATGCATGTTTCAAAAAACTCTAGGCCTGCACACTTTCAGTGTTACAGATAGTCCAGCGCTTTAATTCTTGTTTTACAAGTGGCTTTTTATCTCAGTGTTTTTTTTAATAGTTCTCTCGACCTCGTGTTTGTCGTGCGGTCAGATCAGCCACAACCAATAAATTTTATATTATGTCCTCAGCTCTTGAACAACTAACAAACTCGTTTTCTAGATTTGGTGTGCGTATATATATGGAACGTTTTACCTCAGAATATTAGAGAATCAAGGAGTAAAAAATTATTCAGAAAACAAGTACATGAAATGTTCGTGAATATCCTGAAATCTGACAATTCTAACTACCCTTCGACATCTCCAATCATGATTGATGTAGTGAAAAAATATTTAACTTTAATTTAGTCGTACTACAACAATACTTTATTGTCTGTTCTTTATCAGCTGTAAGTTCCCATATCTCGCGCTATGTAATTATGTAAGTGTAAGTTCATGTTAAATTCTCTTGTAATTTTTAGCGCGTATCTCGAGTTCTTTATGTTGTTTATTGTTGTTAAAGTAGAAGAAGTAGAAGTCGCATGCATTTGCATATTACACTTAGACTAATGACCCGTGAGAATTCAACTTCGATCACGAGAATACACCCCTCTAGTAGTCACGTCGATTCCTTGTTGGAGACTGTCGAGTCCTGCTGTTCACAAGGAGTATGTTAGACGAGAAAGAATAGTGAGGTTGGTGTTGAGTGGAGGTGACTTAAGCGAAAAAGGGTAGTTTTAGCTAGTTTTACAGACAGTCCAATAGATAGTTTTCACTGTCACGCAACAAAAGAGTAAATTGGAAACTGTTCAGTGGAAGAAGCCAAGAAAACCAAATTTTATAAAAGACTAATTTTTAAACAACAAGTCTCAGGTCTTTGTGGCCCACAGTTTCTGAGTTGTTTGTGAAAGTTTCACGCACCTAGAGCTTGGTATGCATGGAGACGCCATCTTGATGCACAGTTTTGTGCACCAATATGGCCGCCGAAAATCAACAAAAACATCTAGAGTACAGTTTTTCTATAAAAGCTCCTTCTTTTCACTCGAGAGCTAGCATACGTGCCCATAAAAATATCTTCTAATACTTGGAATGGTTATACTGCTGAAAATCAAGAGTAGATACTTTTTTCAACGAGACAGCAATCCTATTTTGGTGTCACGCACTGTGAAAACTCGGAAGTTCAAATTGCTGTATTTTCGAAATGAATCATGCTACGAGAATGAAAACTTGTACAAAGATTTACTTTTTGTTTATCTTCAACCTAGTGTAAATACGAATTCGTAAAATCTCGCTATTTTGACTTCCCAATTTGATGACGTCACTGTGAAAGCCATCTTTTAGACAAGCCACAGCAAGGTGAGGGTGTGTGAAACGTTGTTTATTGTTCCCTCTAGAATAACGTGCACTGGGAGAGAAGGCTCTTTAATTTATTATCACTAGGAAACATGATCGATCGGCCAGCGGAACGAGGTTCCTTACTCCTTACCCCCAAGAAAATGGCAGCTCTAATGTATAACATAGCCTCCTCCACATCATGGTTAGAGGAGCTGACTGGTTGGGAAAGCCGGCAAACATCAAAGTTGAAAACAACAGTGCATGCTTTGGTTTTGTTGGAAGCTCCCTAACCATGCACAATCCTTTGTTTTTTGTTCACAAATTGAGACTGAATAAATTAATGCAATGTTTCTATTAGTCAGTAAATTCAAAATGATAGGAATGCTATTGAACGTTGTGCCCGGTCTGAGGTTCCAAAAAGCTAACAAAAACATAATAACAAAGGAGTTTCATAACAGGTGTCATAACTATGTGCACATGTAGGTTTCTTTCTCTTAATGTGTTAGTGTTAGAGAAGGAGTTGGAGACTGGGGAAAGAGCTATGTACAACATAGACATTATAATTAGAACGAATTTGTGTGCAGTTTAAACTTGTGTACTGCTGGCTATGCTGTGACTCAAGAGTGGTAGGCTATTAGGTAACTCAATCTGGCTACCAGTGTTTTTATTTTTTTTTTCCCCAGAGAGACCCTGGTAACGAGTTTGCTTGGTACTAAGAATCCTTTATTTATATAGTTTTTCAAGACTAACACTTCAAGACATGAGCGCCGACGGCAAGTATACCGAATGCTGTTTAAACCTGAACATGAACTCATCCATAGAGGAAAGAAGACTTGCTTTTGAAGAAATGGCTCCCAACTGGGATAAGGTACAGTAGACTAAATAATCGTATTTCCCTTCTGCCCTCCAGTTTTCGCCATTCTTCACTTTTTCTGAATGCCTAGAAGAGGTTACCAAATGCCTTCCCACATTCGGGCCAATTTAACTTTCACAATTGCAAAGACTTCCTGGGGCCTGTTTCTCGAAAGTCCCGATAATTAATGGGCCCGGTAAGCTGTCTCCGTTTTCATTAAAGATCGAGGTTTCAATAGTTTTGCATGTAACATGATAAAACTATCAGTTAATGAAACAAAATGGAGTAGTTTGCTAGCCAGGACCCGCGCTCTTATTCTTTATATTTCGATTTGGATATTAAATTTTGATTTCGGGCCCGAAAAGTTACTGGGACTTTCGAGAAACGGGTCCCTGGACAGTTACTTGGGTACATGGAAAAAAATTGACCAATAGCTGACTGGCGTGTCCTGAGTAATGATCCCAGCAGTCTTTGCGAAAGTTAACCGAGCCCAGTTCCCTCATTTCCAAGGGTGGTAATGGTACAGTCTTTTTATTCCTAATGTTCTGTTTTCTTACTGATGTTATACCAGTCACAGTTGTTAGGTGTAGTTAATGCTACTATAGCTGGTCACTAATGTTGATCAAGTGCCCCTGTGCCTAATTTATGCCCTCTTTATAATCATAAAAAAAAATTAGACAATAGAGGCCCACGGCGTTTGATAGGTTATCCTCTGTTTGTGCAATTTTCTGTAAATCGAAGCTTTGACCTAGGGTACCCTCCTGGTTCCAGAGCCAGTTCATTCTTTTAGAAACTCTCTAGGATCACTGAGGAACCCATCAATAGAATAAAATCAATTACTTGCAAATTGCGTTTTGCTGAATTCCGAACGATTTTTACGGGAAACCCAGAGTGCGATAGTCAGTGATTACAGTGTCAGATGAATTTTCCTCCACTGATGGAAACCTAAATGATCAATTTTTTTACATGAAATATTAATTGATTTTTTGTGAGCAACCTTTGCTGTGCTGTGCAAATGCTGCCATATACAGTTTGGGCCCTGACATCTCTGAAATCATAATCATCTGGCTTAGGGTGCATTTAATTGACCATATCCCGAAATAGGCCACTTCTGAGTTCCAAAAATCCTCACTTTCAAAATGAGGCTAGGTGCACAACCTTTCTTGTGAAAACGAGTTTTATTTGCATGAGAATGGAAAATGATTTCATTATCAATGAAAAACCTAAACTCGTTTTGAAACAGAGGCTCGGGGGAACTCGGAAATGGCCTATTAGAGTAAACCAAAATTTTGCCAGAGATCCCCTCTACCGTTGTTTTTGGACTACTGAGATGCTATATACGTCCCTTTTTTACACATTTTGTTTCAACCAGATTTCTAAATTATGCAATGAAACAGATGGCGCTGCCTCTGCTGGATGATATGGCTGCGCACATAAATCAGCCCTTTACCGTTTCTCAAAATTGCCACTGTTGCATTCAGTTTTATTTTAATTTCGTAGGTGCCACTTTCCTTCTATAAGGTCTGAAGCAATTAATACTAAGACAAGTGATATCTATGATAGGCTACATATTTCGTTGTCGTTGCAGATTAGCGAACATGTGGGTTACAAAGGGCACTTTCTTTGCGTGGAGGCTTTTGATCGCGCTGTGAGCTCCAACGATGTTTATCCTAACCCCACAAAAAACATGAAAATTCTCGATGTCGGAGCGGGCACAGGAGGGATTGGTGAGATGTTAAAAGCTCGAGGATACACTAATGTGGATGCACTGGATATTTCCCAGGAAATGTTAAATGTAGCGGCCAGTAAAAATCTGTACAAGAAACTGATCTGTGCTCCGTTGTCTGACACGCATATGAAGGAGATAGAAACTGCTGAATATGACGTGGTGTTATGTGGGGGCGTCATAGCGTATGGACAAACGCCGCCTGGAGCGATTGAGCAGTGTGCACGCTTTGTGAAACCTGGTAGGTGCAAAAGGGTCGTACAGCTGAACAACTTTAATGTTATAAAACAAGTTTCGTTGTAGTCAATCAATCAACCAACATCATCATCATCACCATTACCATCATAACGGCGGTTCTCTCCCTTGCAGAGGCCTCTTTGTGTCATCGAGAGGCCGAGGAGGTAAAATAATAGCCATCAGAGAATGGTGGGAAGGGGAAGAGAGGAAGCCTTTTCCCGCCGCATGTTGCAGCTGCTCGGAAGCGAAGTCATCACTGGTGCATTTCCCTGACCCCAAACAATGGGGTGGATTTATGGAAGAATGACATGACATTGTTTCCTGCGACCAATTAGGAGAGACCTTACGAGTAGCTCCTACACTACACTTTCCCGCCTTTTCCCTCTTCCCATTGTCCACAGTGTGCTTCCTATTTTTTTTTTCATTGTTGCTTTTTTTTTTTTGGGGGGGGGGGGGGGTGGATACCCAATGGAGTCTCTGTGGAAGAGCGAGATGGATATGAATAACTAAAAAAACACATGAACCATGTATGATAGTCGAATTGAAATAAACCAACATATCACTCCCATATACAACATTGCATTTTTAAGATGAGCATTCATATCTTAACATCTCATCCTAACTTTGCTTGCTTTCAGGTGGCCTGTTTATTTTCACTGTTCGTTGTGAAACTTTTGACCCAGAAGGGCACAACTTCGGTGCAATGTGCAAAAAATTAGAAGAGTCAAGGAAATGGAAGCTGATGCAAAAGGAAAAACGTGAACAACATTCAACTCCAAATGAGGAACGATTCCGTTATAGTTACATTATTACCTATAAAATACTTCAGTAGTTATTAACATGAACGGTGAAAAGGATGAATCGATCCCACTTGCTTCGTGAGTGAGCTGATCAAAATCTCAAATTTCTTTTAGTTAAAAATTTTGAGGAATACGAGTTGTAATTCAATTTGATTCCTTGTTTCAAGTGATAATCATTTATTAGCATACCCATCATCAAAGCAAAATTACATTTTGAACAAAGGATAAAAGAATAAAAATAATAAAAATTAAGTATACCACTCAGACATTTTTCCCTAGGGTTTGTATATCAAAAGTTTGCAAGTTCACTGTTTTAACAATGGTTGTTTATTCAATATTTTATGGCTCAATAATGTTCATCTTTTTCGATTATTATACTTTGTAAACTCACCATGCATTTCTTGACAAGAAAAAGATGCGCCATTGTTTACCATAATGTTTTAACAGCAATAATAAAATTCTTTTCTCTGATGTCAAGGACTTCAAAATTTTGGTCTATTTACATGTAAACAATAAATTTTTAATCTTTGCCTGATAATTCTGAATGTTTTTTTAAAAAAACTGAGGTATTTCACAAATTACATGTAACACTTCACTTACAAAATAACTTGGAGAAAAAATGGGAAACAAACTGCAGCAGGTTTCATTTGAGTGATTGAAAGATTGAATTAATGAGTCAGTAAAAATTACCACTGTACATCTACTAATTCTTACTGAACCCGGCCTGTGTAAGTAAAACCACACAAGGCTTTCAAAGTACAGGCTCTGAAACCATCAATGTCATGCACCTTCTTTCAAAACACTTGCATAAATAAATATTTCTGTAATCACAGGTGGCTTAAGCTTGAAATATGACCTTTGGCACTGTTGCATAAAGTTAAAAAATATAAGGGATTTGTATAGGAGAAAAAATGTGTTTTTTTTTCTTTCTGTTACACAACTTAAGCAAGGCTAGCCAAATTTTGTTTACATCCTTTCACATTCATAGGCTACAGAAACAACGTTTTCTGTCTCATACGAATCCTTAAATTTTGAACATTATGCAACAGTACCGATAGTCATATCTCGAGCTTGGGCCACCTGCGTTATTACTTTCTGTAGGTATGTACAAATGCCCCCCAAAAAAGCAAATTACATGAATCCCAGATATCAAAACTGTATCGACTTAACAATCGTACGGCAAACAGGCTACCACGCTGTTAACACCCAACGTTTTTTAAAGAACAATATATTCCTCCGGGGGTGGTGAACAGCTTAACGCCCCGCTTACACTTGGAGCATTTCCTTGTGATTTCTCAAGTTCATGCCCAGGCCCTGTGCTCTCTAAGAGGCTCTCAGACAGGTTTGCACTGCGTATTACACTGTCAGGGGCCAGCGGTTTGCGGTGTGATGCAAATATAAACATTGGATAGTCTCCCCGCTGCATTGGCGGCCGTAATACCTAAGTAACAAAACAACAATACTTTAAATCTAAAACTGTTTGTCAGCAGGAAAACTAGCCTGTGAGCAGGCTAACTTGTGCAAATTCAGGGTAAGTATTTTGGTGGCAGAGTCGACATCTCGGCCCATTCTCCTCGAGTGATGGCAGCACCACCACTAGAAATTTTCCCCAAACTCGCACAAGTGAGCCTGTTTGCAGGCTGCAGGAGAACTCAAGAGTAAAACTCAACTTCCACTTGTTGAAAGTGTCTGGTTATAATTGATTGTCTTGCTTAGACGAGAGTTCTCTTTTTGTAATTAATGTACTGGATTGGGGATTCTCCGTCAGTGGAGCTTGGATTGAGATTCCAATTGTTACCAGGATTCTGGATTCCACAAGCAAAAATTTCCCGATTTCAACAGGGAAAATTGGCCCACCCTAGGGATCCTGTTGAAGGAGTTCAAGTTCAAGTTCAAGTTCTAAGACCTCCCTGTTTCAATTCTCGACTCAGCAGCCGATTTCGAGAACAATAATTTTATTCTGTGGTTGTGAAGGACTGAGTCATTGTCAAGGGCCATGAAACAAGGGGCAGAGTTTGTTCGCATTACAGCACGAGAATCGTCCAATGTTCACATGTCAATACACAGGCTTATCAGTGCATTGTGGTGGGGAAGTGGGAAATTTAAAACTTGACAGAAATGGAAAAAAGGCAGTGACAGAGTGCAGATTCATCTGTTGGGACAACATATTATAAAAAAAATATTCTTCAACGCCAATAATTTGGTGAAAGTTTAGCAGAGATTTCAGAATCCATCCAGATCCCTTCATCTGTGATGATGCCTTGCAGCCTCGTTTTGATGAGGCTACAAAATTGTTCCATAAATTGGGGCCCTGATCACAGCAAACGTCACCACTGAATGGATCCAGATGGGTTCCCAAAGCTCTGCTAAACTTTAAACAAATTGGTGGTGTTGAAGAATATTTTTATAAAAAAGGCAGTGTTGTGTTTGGGATAATGACACTTATTGACAGCGCTTACTTCTGTTGTTTGCTTACGAAACTTCTCGAATTCAGCTTTAGATTCACAATAAAATCCTATAGTACATGAGGGATCCATCTTCTTGAATGACATGGTTCGGGGCTGAAAACTGTGAAATGACTGGCAAAAAAGAAAAACAAATGAACTAAATTAACAAAATAGAAATCACTGGGGGCATACCAACACATGTAAGTACCTCTCCATCCTGCACTTGAATTATAGCTGATAAAATTTAGGTACTCTATCTAACGATCACATCGAGAACACAGTCCTAACATAAAGGAAAAGAATGATATCCTAAGAAAGGATCGACACCCGAAACAAAAAAATCCTTTAACGGCAAATAGCCCATACATGGTATTACTTCCTGGGATTATGACCAATTTATGACCACAAGGAAGGAAAAAAAATTGGGGGAGGGGGGGGGGAGGGGGTAACACAACTACTGGTAACACAACATTGTGACCCAAAAATAAGGTCAAGGAAGCAAACATTTGAACCAACTACCTGGAGGCAATTTACAGGCGTGGCCAAGGAGGGTTACACTCAAACTACTGAGAAAAAATCAAGCAAATGGTGAGTGAGGGGATTAAATTCAGGGCCTCCGGATTGCAATTCCAGCATAATCTAAGCACTCCGCTACACTGCCTCACCCAATATTGGTCTGGTTGGATACAAAGTGTAATTACCTCTGTGGGAAAACTATTACTTGACATGTCCACTGCAGATTGACAATAATGTGGATCTAAACAAACCATTTTATCATCTGTTGAAGAAAAAAAGTTTAATTCTTTCACTCAAAATAGTAGACAAAGAGAAAAAAATTCAAAAGATTCCAAATTTGAAAACTTCTTCTTCTTCCAACTTAACTTACAGTTACCTTGGAAACCAACAAAATAAAGAGAATGTCTTGGGCGGCCACCAATGATTCCAATACAATGATCTAGCGTTAAAAGAGCCTGAGGAAATACATCATCATTATTTTAATGACTGGATGCAAAACAAGACTGAAGGAATCATAACCACGTGTATGAAATAATGATTAAGATCAGCGCATGAATTCCTTGACAATAGAGTTATCAAATATTGGAACCAGCCGCCACTACGTGGGCGAAATTCAACAAGTATCAATGCCTTAAGGCTCATCTTGACCTCTTGAAGTTGTCTAAACCTGAATCGCCTAATGCATTCTGGAAATTATCGAAAGAAATCTTTAATTGAATAAGCGATAAAACTGAACATGTCAATTATTTACTAGCCAATCAACCTGCACCCCAAGGATGTCTTCTCATGAGAGCTTCTACTGTATTTGCACACCAGAAGACTGCCAAAGGAGTAATTATGAAAGCCATGAAAATGCAATAAAATTGATGAAAATCGAAGAAAGAAAAGTTGCATACTTTAGTGACAGAACTATCAGTAAATTTTAAAACTTCAGTCTGGAGAAATTTCACATTAACTCAAATTAATAATATTGAGAAACATGTACAGCCACACCAGACACAGCAAAGAATAATGGGAGCTGAAGAGCCCCTTCGCTTTTTAACAAAAACAGATTTAGCCAATCATAAAAAAACGAAACAGGAATTAACTGAATAACAGAAACAGGAATGGAAACCTAGAAACTGGAATTGTGTGATTGAAACTGAAAACCTGACATTTCAATTTTAAAAAAAAGCAGCAGCCTTTAAGGAAACAACTTGTAAATTGGGTTCTCTTACCTGAACACAGGGTATATAAATGGGATTTAGAGCTTCTCCTCCGAGCCGCACGGGAACTAATATTATAACAGACTGCCATTTACCACCTGCAGAGCAATTCCAGTTATGCGTTCTGCAGCTTGTACATAGACGTTCTACCTCATCTGTATACACTGAGAAATGAGAGTGCTCTAGTTACACATGTATACATACATAAAAATTATATATATAGGGATGGAAACTCGGAAGAATACTGTTTTGGTGAGAAGTGAAGGAGTAGTGTTGAGAGAATTCATTTCCTCAGATTTGGCGCGGGTTTGAGTCCTGGAGGGACGCTATACGTGCATTGAGTTTACTGTTGAGTCTCTTCTCTGCTTGGAGAGATTTTTCTCCAAGTAATCTGGTTTTTCTCCCTCCTTAAAAACCAACATATTTGATAACACAACCAATTTGATTTGGAAAGCGTTCCAATTAATTTGGACTCTAAGGATAGCCTGTGAATGGCAGACATTTCTCCTCGCTCATTGCCGTTGAGGGACGTTTTGTGAGGAGGAACGTCTGTGACTCAGTGACTGATGACGTAAACCAATGTTTACATAATAAATCCAGTAGTCATGGGTTTCAGAATGCAAATTTATTCAATTTTACATTTCTCCTGGTCAATTTTGGTAAAGTGTTGTGTTCATCTGCAAATGAGCTCCAGCAAGAAACTAAAATGCTTCTTCTAGAGAAGACTATATTCCACAAATATTGGCTGTTTTGTTAGAGATTCATCGCGTTTACATTTGACCTTTGCAGCCTTTTGTCTTTTATCTGTCATTTGTAAACAATAGCTAAAACAATGAAACCAATCCGTTGGCCAATTAACACTTCTGACCGGATTCTGGACAGATTTTGCATCATCAGTATGGAATTTCTGTCGCTGAGTCACAGATGTTCCTCCTCACAAAACGCCCCTCAGTGGCGATGAGCAAGGAGAAACGTCTGCTGTTCGCAGGCTACACTAAGGGTAACAGGTTTCTCAGTTCTTTACCCTTCAAGTCCTAAATGTGACCAACATCAATATTCTCCCAACAACATCAGCACATAATCAATAAAAAAGTTTTGAGAATTAAGAAAATGATCACTCGGGGGAAATCCTTTGATCTTTCAAAAATATTCTCTCAACTGCATGTAATTGTTAAAGGAAATGTATGGAGATCAGTCTGGAGAATTTGTATGTGGATCTTGGAATTAAGACTGTTTAAAGTGCCAAGTGTCACCCTCTCTGAATAAAATAATATTAGTTTATTAACCTTATTAACAGCTCATTAATACTTTGTAATAATTTTTTTGGGAGAAGATTTTCCATTAAGAACAAACCTGTGCAGTCTTGAGCTACATAAATATTTACATCATGGAGAAGTGGGTGTGTTCCACCAGCCATTGCTAGTCTTTCAAGGATGAAAAAGAAAAAAAGAAAGACAACTACTGACGTCAGTATTTGCTTAAGAAAGTAACATTGAGAACCTCCAGTGGTAACGTTGTTATGTTTGCACATGCCATTGAACGCCTTCTGGAACCTGCGTACATGCGAGGTGCCCACTTACAGCTGTATAGGAGGTTGGATAACCTTTAAACACTAAAGGAAGCCAGAAATCACTGAGACTGCAGTTTGGTGTCCATTAATGGGAGGTGTCCCTTAATAAGAGATGTCCGTTGATGGGGAGGGAGGGGTGTCGACTAATGGGAGGTGTCCATTATCAGAAGGCACCCACAAAGGAAGGTCTGATTATGAGATGTAGCTAAAGACTGCAGACTGGTCTTACCTGAGAATATGAGCAACTGAGGCTGGTCCATACCAGTCTCCAGCCTGTTTCCCAGTTTGTTTACCAATTGAAACAAGGCGATGGAGAGAGAATGGACTGAGCTCCTCATCTTCCAAATCCCCAAAGAATCTAAGAATCTTCATATTAAAGGGATGATACTATAGGTTAACAAATTAGGCACATGTAATAGGCTTTCCACAGGGGTAGGACATTAGAAGGGTATTGTAAAATGGATGGAGCAAAGTTAATGATTTGCCGCAGGGGTGGAGGAATTTAACAAGACAAAGTCCCCTGGTTCTCGTGCTTCGCGATGAAAAATCCCCCTCCAAATCTTCCTTATATAAATGGGATTCATTTGACAGAGGGGACTTATAATTTTATAAAAGTCTGCACGATAGCTGGTGCAATTTGTCACACATGACAGTTAATATAAAGAACACAAGATTTTGAACTCCCCCACTCCTTACCTTAGAAGTTAAACAACGTTGTCAACTTTCCCATCCCAAGGGCTTGTTTTGTCCGAACGTAATCCCCTGGTTGGACTGGAGTCCTACCTCAGGGGGAAGCTGAAGACATGTGCATTATGTTGTCTTAGTATAATTACATCGATGACTATCGAAAATAGAGCGCTGTGATTGGCTGGGAGCTTCGCACTATCCCGCTATAATCACCGCGCGGTGATTATAGCATTGAAGACTAGCAGTTTTCAAAATGGCAGCCAGATTTTTTGATGTTTCGGGGTCAGAAATTGATCAATAATTTTATTTTCTCGAATAATCATCAATGTAATTATACTAAAACAATTAGTCGCCTCAGGTGACGTGAATATTGGCGAATAGTCACCTCGACTTCGTCTCGGTGACTATTCGCCAATATTCACGTCGCCTTTGGCGACTAATTGTTAAATATTGTTAGTGGTGATCATAAAGGAACTGATAGTCCTTGGCAAAAATTTTATCAAGCTGTCTTTTCAAAAAATAGCCAAAATTTCATTACACTCACTAACACCACGATGGAGAGGGAAAAGATTAACCAGTTATTAAAATAATAACCTGTGAAAAAAAGACCTCATTTTAACCCCAGAAACTGCCTGATGTTTTTGACATTTTAAGAATTCTTTTTAGATGAGTTAATTAGTCAATATGAACTATGTCAACAAATATAAGCTGGATGATCATGTAAATTTCTCCTGTCACAAACTGACAGAAGCAATGTCTCTAGTTCAAACTCCTTGTTATTTGTAAACTGACATTGCATATGCCCGGGATCCAAATCAGCCTTAGACCTTATTCCTGTTAAAGTGTCTGCATCCTCACTTACTGTTCTGTAAAAATGTTCTTGTTCCCTGTTATGGCATCTTCCAGTTGTTCTCCAATCTGTGAATAAAAGATATTTCTATTTTTAAAGTGCAAGTTAATGGTACATTTTTCTCTTTGGCCAATATTATGAGTGAAAGTTTTAAACAAAACTTATTAACAAGTATTTTCAATATTTTGTGTAGTAAACAAAAATTTAATTGGATACTTCTACTGGTACTACTACTACTGCTACTACTACTGCTACTGCTACTGCTGCTGCTGCTGCTGCTGCTGCTGCTGCTGCTGCTGCTGCTGCTGCTGCTACTGCTACTGCTACTGCTACTGCTACTACTACTACTAACAAGACCACTTTCACTGAATTGGAGGAAAAGGTCCTAAGTTATGGCAAAACATTGACAAAAAATGCAGAAATATAAGTGCTTTTTTTATTACCTCTTTTGAGAAAGTGGTAAACTAGTCCAGTTGCAACCATCATTTGTCCACTCCGTAGCATACATCCCCAGCCACAGTCTGTGGTTAAAGCAGAATCCCCAAGTTGTGGGATTTCTCGCCGGTACGTCAACCAGATTAAGGAATGATAGTCCCTCTGAAACTCATCCATACTTAGAACCTTGCATTTTTCTGTTGATTGTACTCCACTGAATTCTGTAATGAATAAAGGTCCATTGTACATTTTTATATACCCGCATTAAGAGGGGAGGAGGGGTGGGAGGGGTGGGTACCTCCTTAAAACAAGTGAAGCTGCTTGTTGAAAAATTCCAAAAAACACCCCTAAAACGTACCAGGATCTTGCCAGTGGCGGATGTGCTCTAAACAATGATATACTTTATTTGCACTGTTGTGCATGTTAGTTATGGTTCAAATTTAACCTTTTTTCAAATTTTATCTTCCTAAAGTTCTTGGGTATGGTAATGTATAATAACTCGTTTAAGGCAATAGAATAAATTTTAATCCAGGATAAAATTGAACCATAACATATCTTAAATATGCCATGAACTCATGCTATGCAAAATGTAAGATGACTATGACATCCAGTCCCCCACTACTACCAACCATGATTCCTCGCGTGATAACATCTCCCGAGAAGCCATATGGGTGAATCCTCTCTAAAGTGAGCCTTCAAGGGCACAACAAAACCTGCAAGGCAAGACATTACAATTTATTAAATAACCAAGATAGTTCTGATTGGCCGAGAGGAGTGTTTGCATGAGAGTATGTAAACATGGTTGTGGTGTCAAGATGTTTTGCTTTTTGTGTGCTAATCACACAAACATGAATTTGAAGAAGTTTTTGAGTTCAAAACTTGACAAGTTCACTTTATTTATCCATTCCTTTGTCGGCTGAAACTTGGAAAATCGTTACAAACAAGGTTTGTCCATTTTTTTTACTTAAGGTGAAATTAATTTTTACATGAGAAAAATCTGTATTTTTTATTTTTGGAAAGCATCTTTTTGTAAAACAAGAACTGATTAGGTGTGTAAGACTTCCCATAACAAAGAGTTTTGCATTCTTTCTCGGGAAAGTTATTTTATAAAAGCAATAGAAAACTTTTTTCCTGTGTTGGTGTAGCCAGAAATAAACATTCGAGGGGTTTGGGAGAATTCTCGACAGTTATGTAAACCCAAGACCATAACTGTCTTAAATTCTCCCAACCCCTCTGGTGTTTAAATCAGGCTATGCAAACGTGGAAAACGTTTTCTATTGCTTAAATACAAAGCTCTAGTGTATGAATTGAATGAGGCCCTGTTAGGGTAAAATTCCGACAAGCGACATGACCTTGAAACAGTTGCATGAGACGAGATGAAATTGCAACAAACAACATAAAAATGGGTTAAATACCGACTGGGACATGAATTACTCCTCAATACATGAAACGACCATATTTGAAATTCAGACTAGGGGAACACATACCCCCTCCCTCCCATAACGAGGCCTCTTTAATATAAACAAAGAAAGAATTTTCTTATACCATTCAAATCTGTACATGAGTAAGTTTTTGGGCAGATTTCCTTCGTCAGGTAATTTTTGAATACATTTTTGAATGAATAAACGCAAAGGTGTGTAGGTGGGTGTAATATGTTCGTGACAAATTTACTGTCAGATGCTGAAGATTAAGGGTAAGTTTTTTCTAAACTGAAGACTAAAATCGATCATCAACAGACATGCATTTGTCACAGTTCAGCCTGGTTCTTGTCTACATTTTCTCCCGTTGCCTCAAGGCCATAATGATGCATTAATTGTCTTATAAAACAAAGGGGTAAGTAGATCCAGGGGAAGAATACAACACATCCCTCATCCGTCAGCAGAAAGCATGAAAGAGATGACCAACAGTTTAACTAACCGTGCCGCATGTTATTCCACATTGATAACAATCTGATCTTCAGTTTTTCTCCATCAAATATCTCATCATCATCGCTATCACTAAAATCTTTATATTCCCTTGATTTCTGCCTCATAGCGTTTCTGAATCGACTGGAGCTTGAGCTGGCCTTTCCAGGTGAGCCCGCCGCCATGTTGGAATTTTGTTTTAGGGTCTTCTTGGGGCCTTATGCAAGAGCATCATTAAGCCCTTTGAATCAGGGCACTGTTCACAGGAACACCAAGCAACAACCGCCGGCTCGCAGCCGCTCACTCTCGTACCCAGCGTCTTCGTTCCCCTTGACCAGCGCTGGTCTCGTCAAGCCAGCATGCGCAGTAAGGGACGTAAACTCGAGAAACGAGATTGGCAGCCACTCCGATCGGGGCTCGCTCCCGTCGGCGCTGTCCGGGCGGCTACGAGCGAGACGAAGCAACTTGAACCATCTTACAGCTACCGTGACTCATATTTTAACAAGGAATTTTAATACCGTTACATGGTACAAGTCTATTTACAACCTTGAAGCACTGTCTAGCGTCTTTCTCATGGGAAACTTCACTTAATTTTCATGCATCTCCGACGGAAACAACCAAACCAAACCAGTTTCCAAGCAGGCCCACTCAAGGACCCCCTCGTCTCTTCAAAAGTGTATTTATTTATTTATCTATTTATGAAAAGATTCAAGGCAGGGCTCTTGATAAGCTGCCAACTTCCTCTAAAACTCCCAAGAGACAGACACCAGAAATTGGAGTTCCGTTACGGTTGCGTGTCCACTGTATGTGGATTGTGTAAGGACTGACCGTATACAAAACAGCTTCAATTTTGTATTTTCCTTTTTACTCATATATTCTTTAAGGCCATCCTCTTTTTTTTCTCCGTTTAGCGTCGTCCAACCGACCCAAATTTGTGGCATTTTCAAAAAAAAAAAGTAACGAGGTGGTTAAACCATTTTTCACTTGAAATAATTCTTCTAATCGGAAAAATGAGCATAGTGACAGCATACAGAAACAAAAAAGGAACATTTCTTTCAGTATATTGTGCATTTTGTTAATCCAAATATGTGAATGTTAACTTTTAATTAACGTCATCCTGGGTTACCAGGGTCTCCTATTCCGAGACTTCTTGTGATTTTTTATAGGTTTTTTTTTCAATCCGACCGATCCAATATCAAGAAATGCATTCGACGCTAAACGAAAAAAAGGGGGATGGCCTAACTGTCATCCGCGAACAATCAAGCACACCCACTTGACTTCAATTGCCTTTATCCAGTTGTAATCCGAAGGGTTTGAATTATATGGCGTCCTTTGTCCGTGATCATTGCACATTTTAGAAGCCGAGATCCTGTTCAAAACATTCCTTTTATTGTGTAATTTCCGCCGAATCAGAGATCGTTTTCAATGTCACGCAACGCAAAAATAAATTGGAAACCGTCCAGTGGAAAAAGCCAAGAAAATGAAATGTTATAAAAGACTAATGTATAAACAATTTGTCCAAGTATCAGGTCTTCGTGGCCCAAAGCCTCCCATGCAGACGTTCGCATGACAAACCCAGAACGAGAGAACGTCTGCGTGAGAGGCTACGTAGCCCACAGTTTCTGAGTTATTTGCCGAAACGTTTCACGAACCTCTGTAGACGGCTTTTTATGGAGACGGTTATCAACAAAAAAATCTGGAGTTCACTTTTTCTATAAAAACTCTTTCTTTTCACTCGGGAACTAGCATACATGCACATAAACATATCTTCCAATACTTGAAATGGTTGTACTGCTGAAAATCAAGAGGGGCAGTTTTCAACAAGACAGCATTTCTATTTTGGTGTCACGCACTGTGAAAACTCGGAAGTTCAAATTGCTGTATTTTCGAAATGGAACATGCTACGGGACTGGAAACTTGTACAAGGATTTATTTTTTGTTTATCTTCAACCTAGCGTAAAATCTCGCTATTTTGACTTAACAATTTGATGACGTCACTCTGAAAAGCTTGCAGTACCACGTGATTTGTTTGGCGCGAAGCTATTGACCAATGAACGTCTCACCTTTATTTTCACGTGCGCAGTGACACAAAGCTCTTGGTTGTCAGAAATATCACACCTCTTCTGATTTCGGTTCTTGGAAGCTGGTTGTGTTATCTAGGTCTCCGTTTGTTTTGCTTTAAAACCCTCCAAGAACAAAGTCTAACTGTACCTGGCTCGATAGGGCAGCTGTTTAAAGTTCTTAAGGTTTTGAAATTGACTCAAATCATACTTAAGTTGAAAGAAACATGTCGGATGACTGGGAAGATGGCGGCTCAACCGCGGTGAGTGTCTGATCTGTTTGTTTTTGTCGTAAAACTTTCTTCCTTTCTGTCTGCTTTATCGTTTTGTTTTGAGATGACGGCTACCTGTTATTTTCTAGACTTCATTCGGCGGTGGAGGAGGATTTGGCAAAGGACGAGGGTTCGGTCCGACGGAGGAAGCTCCCAGGCGTAAAGGGTTCGGCCGTGGTGGATTTGGCGCTCCAAGTAACGACGAACAAGTGAATGGCTGGGACAATGGAAGCCAGAGTGCTTTTAGTGGAAACAAGGGCTTTGGTCGTGGCGGCGGCGGCGGAGGCTTTGGTGGAAATAGCGAAGAAACTGATAGGCCTGCACGTGGGTTTGGCAGTCGTGGGGGTGGGGGTGGTGGATTTGGTAACCGCGGGGGTTTTGGAAGCAAAAATGATGTTGAAGAGGAAGAAAATGGCTCAAGCTTTGGTGGTGGAGGCTTTGGAGCAAAAAAGCGTGGTGGATTTGGAGGAGGTGGTGGTTTTAAAGGAGGTGATGATGGGGAAGATGGAGGAGGTAGAGGCGGTGGATTTGGAGGTAGTAGTGACAGAGGGGGTGGAGGTGGTGGTGGTGGTGCATGTCACAAGTGTGGTGAAGAGGGCCATTTTGCTAGAGAGTGTCCCCAAGGGGGTGGTGGTGGTGGTGGTGGTGCTTGCCACAGATGTGGAGAAGAGGGTCATTTTGCTAAAGATTGTTCCCAGCCTCCTGACTCAGATCCAAGTAAGCTTATAAATACTGTAATTTATTGTATAGACACGAGTGTTTTACTGGAAAATATACCACTCGTAAAATTCATAAAAACTACATCCGGAACCCGAGTGGTTTATTTTCCATAATCTCACAAGTGAGTTTATCAATGATGTAATTTCATTTCCCTCTATTGTTTTATCGATGTCTTTTTGTCTATATAATAAAAAGAACATTACACGGCAGCTTGAAGCGCTCGTTCGTAAAATATTGTTTTTGCCACGAGAAAATAAAATTCATATCTTCACGCCACCGTGTAATATCCTCTATATATCAGAACTGTGGTTGTCAGAAACTTTCTTTTTCTAAAGTTTCGTGTCAATGTAAGTTTAATTCCAGTTCTAAAGTGGAAAATTTTGAGCATGTATAAACTGTTTCCTACAGATCATTCTGAAATGTTTTTACTACATGTATCTACTTTTACAGAAGCTGTAGCTCAAATTAATATTTGTTGCAAACAGCATTGATATTAATGATGTTTTAATGAGAAGTGATTTATAGTGCTACTAATATAGAAAGTATGAGTTAAAGGGACACAGTCAACTAATGCACATGCACATTAGATACCATTTCTTTTGCTGATTTGCATATCACAAGATACACCTGTGACCCTGACAAGTGTTGTGACCCTGATGAGTGTTGTTTCTGATGAGTGTTGTGACCTTGACAAGGGTGGTGACCCTGACAAGTGTTGTGAGTGTGATGAGTGGTGTGACGGTGACAAGTTCTAAGACCGTGATGAGTGTTGTGATCCTGGCAAGTGTTGTCTCTGACAATTGTTGACCGTGATGAGTGTGGTGACCTTAATGAGTGTTTTTCTTGTCACGATTATGTTTGACTGTAACAAAAATGTAACTGTAATTTTGGTTGATGTTAATGAAAAGTGCCTTAGTGGAAAATGCATTATGCTTTGAGCTTCCAAGAGGTTTGAAACATTTGCTGAATCTTGAAAAGTTTTGTTTGTTTTTTCTAAAAGATCGACCTGCTCCAGTTACGTATGTCCCTCCAGATCCATCTGAAAGTGAGGAAGAGATTTTTCGCTCCATTGAACGTGGTATCAATTTTGACAAGTACGATGAAATCCCAGTGGAAGTTACAGGAAGAGGGAAAGAGACAATAACACCTCTCCAAACCTTTCGTGATGCCAATCTGTACGAAACATTCCAGACTAATGTTGACAGGGCTAACTATACGAAACCAACGCCAGTACAGAAGTATGCTATACCGACTATCCTGATGGGGAGAGATTTGATGGCCTGTGCTCAAACAGGATCTGGAAAGACGGTAAAAGCTTGAATTTGGTCTTGTTGTGCAGTTTGTAAAAAATGTTAAATAAATATTTATTTAACTTCATTTAAACCTACAGTACCGCTGAAAAGTAAGTTGACAGTCACCTGCGTCTCGATCCTCGGGAATGGATTCTCGATTTTTGAAACTTTTGAGGATAGAGTCCTGCGTCTAGAAGGTCAAGTCTCAAGTTTCGATGTTTAAGGGTTGAGTTTTAAATTTTGAGTCGAGAAGTACTATGAACTTGTTGTGAAAGCGCACTCTTTAAAAGTGTACACTTACCTTTCATTCCAAAAAATTGCCGTTTCATGCAGTGGGTGAGACTCGTTCGCTTTTGTGTAAACAAAGCTTGCACTTAGAAAGAAAAAACAATCTGGAATGGTCTCCTCTTTATCATAGACCTTCTGAAACTTGCTTTTTAGAAGTGAAGGCATACATGTACGTAAGATACATGCAAAAGCGGTGAAAATTGAGCCTCCATTTGAAAGTAAACAACAATGAAACAGTTCTTGCAGGAAATGATTGTATTAGTATTGCAGGTGCTCATTGTTCGTACATCGTGCTAGCGGTAAAAAGAGCCTCTGTTTGAAAGTAAATGATAACTAAACGACTCTCTAGATAATCTTACTCAAAGCAAGTTTTTCAACTGTAAATCTTTAATCATTCCAAAACAAGATCACAGATTCTCACAAATTGACCACAAGGTCTGTCTGTCTGTCAACTCCGAATCATGTGACAACTGTTATTCCTACTTCTGCTTGCTTTCGCATCCCTTATCAGTTGCCTTTTGACTTTCTATCATTCGAACGAAACGACTTTGAAACTTTTTTTAACACTCAAATGATTGTGTGTTGTGTCGCTTTAGCAAAGAAAGTTTCTGGTGACATCAATTGGATTTACATAGAAGTAAGTTTTATAAAATTATTCACAGGGTGGCTGAGCCGTTGTTTTCAAACGAACATGGCTAATTTGAAAGGTTCTAAGCTGCATTTACCTGAACAAGTTTGAAACATGACTAATGGCAAACTAATCAACTCAAACACTCGTGAAAGTGTTGCCTTTAAAGACAAATAAAGTTTTCCATGAAATTATTGTGTGACTTTATGTAGATTTACATTGAGAAGCGTGACAAGCCATGGAATCACCACCAAGATGATTTTTGAATTTTAAAACTTGGTGAGTGAAAGGCTACATGTTACATTTACAAAATTGTTCAAGCTGCGTTTACATAAAAAAGTTTAATAGCAAATTTACCAAGTTGACTCAATTGCTTCTGAAAATGCCACTTTTTGACAAAGATAGTTTATCGTATAAATCTTCATCAAGATTTGCATAAAACCACGACAAGCTAAATTCACAGAATTGCCGAGTTGCACCGTTCATCTACATACACTGTACATGCAGGAGAAATCTTTGAAACTAAAAATATCAATTTACATGTCTTGCTGAAGTTAACAATTCAAACAATTACAGAACACTGCACCTCAAGCACTGATCGACGGTGCGAATGTATGAACAGCTACGTGACTGTACAACATTGACATTTCGGAAAACAAAAATAATTTCACATGAGTGTCAACTTACTTTTGAGCAGTACTGTGTGCAATAACCTCATTGAGGAACATTCTGATTGCCAACAAGTTTATGTAATAAAACTTGGAGTAGTTGTGATGTTGATATTAGGGGTTTTTAAAACAAATATGCCTTAGTCTTGAGGTAAATAGTTTCAGAAAGTCAAAGAGAATTCTTTAACCCTTTAAGCCCCAGTATCCACATACAAATTCTCCAAACTGATCTCCATACATTTTCTTAAAGAATTAGTTGAGAGAATTTGTTCAAAGATCAAAGTATTTTCTCTTGGGTGATCATTTTATTGATTCTCATAACTTATCTCTTTACAGTGTATGGATAATTGTAAGGAGAAAATTGATCTTGGACACTATTGGGACCTTAAAGGGGTCAAGTCCCAATGATGACCAACATCAAGTTTCTCCTAATGATATCCATAGATAAGTCAAGAGCAAAGTCTCTGAGTTAATAAAATGATCGCAAAGAGAAAATGCTTTGATCTTTTATCAAATTCTCTTGACTTATTCTTAAAGGAAACGTATGGAGATCAGTATGGAGAATTTGTATGTGGATATTGGGGCTTAAAAGGTTAAGACGGAATCCATCAGGAAATTGAGTAATTTTAATTTTCAGTGGACAAGAATCTTGTACCAGAATAATTTGAAGAATATTGCATTTTTTTTTCTTTTTTCAAGGGCCAAAGATATAATAAATTATCTGTAGTAACACCAAAGAAAATTTCTCATGGAAGTCCGAGAAAATAAATGTCAAATTTCAAAAGAAGTGTGATTATACAGGTAAAATTCTAAAAATTTCATATTTCAGATGTAATTTTGTAAATTTTGACATTCATTTTCTCTGGCTCCCATAAGAAATTTTCTTTGGTGTTACTACAGATGATTTATTACATCTTTATATATAGCCCTTGAAAAATGAAAGAAAAAATGCAATATGCTTTAAATTATTCTGGTACAAGATTTTTGTCCACTGAAAATCAAAATTACTCAATGTTCTGGGGGATGCCGTTTTAAACTAGTACCAAGTAGGTGTTTTTTGCAATTGAACACTTTCAATTACAAAAAAATTTCCTGTCCTCCTACCGTAATTTTCATTATGGAAGGGGTGTTTTTGCATGGAGCATTTCATTATAATATAGGGGAAATTTTTTATTGTGGAGCGGTTCAAAAAGTGCGAATCCATTTCTTGGTATCTTTAACTCCTTTTTTTTTCTGCTTTTGAAAATTCTTTTTTCTTTAATTCATATTTTACAAGTATATGATACCAGCATTATTATTTTCTCATTGTCGTTTGACATTAAGTTGTCTAATTCTTTTTATTAACTTTTATTTTCTATTTTTAGGCAGCTTTTATTTTACCTGTAATGACAGGGATTATGCAGCAAGGCTTAACCAGTAGTGCCATGACTGTTCCCCAGTGCCCACAAGCATTATGCGTGGCACCAACACGGGAGCTTGCCAATCAGATATACAATGAAGCAAAGAAGTTTGCCCATAAAGCTATGCTACGGCCTGTAGTTGTTTATGGGGGAGTCAGTGTAGCGCACCAACTGAGGCAACTTGAAAGTGGATGCAACTTCCTTGTTGGAACACCAGGGCGACTTGCAGACTTTATTTCGAGAGGAAAGGTTAGTGGTTTTTAGCACATGGTGGACTCCCTAAAATCCAGGGTCAATTTGATAAAACTTTTACAAGTGTGGCTATTGTTTCCAGACTCTTAATCAGTGACTGAACTTGTGAATTACAAGTATAAAAGTCTTGTTAAATTGACCCCAGGATGCCCTGGGGGCCAGTTACAGCCATTTTTCACACTAAGTATGGAGCTTGCCCCTATGTCCAAAACCCTGATTAATACATTTCTTTGCAAAGAACAGTTTACTTTAACAGGTGGACAAAATAGACAGGGGTTGCAGTCTAAAAAAGTTTTATCAATAAATTATCCTTAAAAAAGTCCTTGAATTTTCCTCAATTAAGTTAAGTAAAGAAAGTTGAGATGAAAAGGATAAAATTCCTGGTTTTTAAATGACATATGTTACCCAGCCTTTTGCAAATGTGCTTGCACGCCACCCTACAAGCCAAGTAAACAGCAGCCAATTTCCATGGCCTTGTTAATGTGTAAAAAGGGCACTTTTGAGAAAAAGTCAGCTTGGAGCATGGCATAAGTAGTTTTTATGATCCTGTGTACACGTCTTGTATGTTGCTTTCCAGGTTTCCTTGAAGGACATTCAGTATCTTATACTGGACGAAGCAGACAGGATGTTAGATATGGGATTTGAACCTAAAATAAGAGAAATAGTTGAACAGCACAGTATGCCTGGGAAAACCGAACGACAGACCCTGATGTTCAGTGCAACCTTCCCAGAAGAAATCCAGCGTTTGGCAGGAGAATTCTTGAATGACTACATCTTCTTGACTGTAGGCCGTGTGGGTGGAACAACCTCAGACATTCAACAAACTGTTTTGGATGTACCGGATAGTGAAAAGAGAGATAAACTGACCGATTTACTGAGTTCTTCAGGTAAAAGTTAATTTTTATTAGCTTTAATCAGGTCTTAACCCTTTAAGCCCCAGTATCCACAGACAAATTCTCCAAACTGATCTCCATACATTTCCTTAAAGAATTAGTTGAGAGAATTTGTTCAAAGATCAAAGTATTTTCTCTTGGGTGATCATTTTATTGATTCTCATAACTTATCTCTTTACAGTGTATGGATAATTGTAAGGAGAAAATTGATCTTGGACACTATTGGGACTTAAAGGGTTAAAGTTATGCTAAATGGTTACTTCACCTTGAGTATTTTTGAAGCAGCAATTATGGGCATACAATAGACCACTTTCGATATATTAAAATCCAGCATAATAGTGAGTTTTAGAGGACAAAAAATGAACAAACATGTTTAATTCATTTTCTTTGTTTGTGTCCTCTAAAACTAGGTTAGGTTAAAACGCGTATGATAACAACAAACATGCTTTTAATACAACTGCGAGTGGGAGTGACAAGAACAGGGGAACAGGCAACACTAGCACTTGCACTGTCAACTTCAGCTTCATTGCGAGTCTCCAGGTTATGCAAATGCTTCTAGTCTGTGCCACGCTTCTCTTTAGAGGACTTGGAAAGCTTGGAGCCTCTCTTTGCATTTTTTTGTTTCCTGTTAGGCTTTGATGAGTGACAAACTTTCCTCCAATAATTTTCCTTACCACATGCACCACAAATTATTGATCCAAGCATTGCGCACAAGGATTGCTGAGAAATATCATGTTCAGAACCACAGCATCCAAATAAACGGGGTTTGCTGGCGGATTTGCTGTATTAGAAGGAGCCTGGCCACTCTAAAGAGCATCAATTTGAGTAGAATTATCGGTTGCAATCCCCTTGAGTTGATTGCTTGTGACTTCTTCTGTCCTTGTAATATCCAAAGTGGTGTCAATTGTAAGTGTGGCATTCTTTTCCAGAAGCTTAGTTTGCGTACACCTCGAATTAGAACAGAAAATAAGTGCATCAATGATGTGTTCAACGGGACTCGTAGACTGACTCTCTCTCCCACGAGGATTCGAATTTTCTTCATGAATGAATCAACTGTCTCATCAGGCTCTTGCTGTAAGGTTTGGAGTTTGTACCTTGCAAGTCTAAAATTGCTCTTTGGAGGTAGGTAGTTCTCAATTAAGCGTGTCTAGTTGGAAACCAATTCGATGTCATCATCTCCCGACCAGATAAGAAGATACTTACTTGCTCTTCCTCTGAATGCCAGTCCGTGGTTGGGATCAGTAAACCAGTGAGTTCCACCATCTTGGATTCAGCAAGTGGGAAATTTCTTTATCAGGAATTATTTTACCTACCTGGTAAAACTGCGGGGTTGATTCAGCGATTGTTCAATGACTGTTAACTTCTGACACTATTTTGTAGGTTTGGTTATTGTACAACAAATGTACGACAACAACAAACGTGCTTTAAATACAACTATGAGTGCGAGTGACAAGATTTCTTAGATGAATAAATTTACACACGTGATGGCCTGGAACTATGGTGGAAAACCACAGACCAGTCAATAATACTACAGCTATGGTGCTGAATTTCAATATAGTGATAGTGGCCCTGTTATCCCTTGTTTTTTTTTTTTTTTAATTAGCTCATGTTAATGAATTACTGGAAGTTCTGAATCTGGACTAGTTTTTACACTTTACTCCCATTCCTCATGAAGAAATAAAAACCTTAGTTTATAATTAAGGGGGTATTTAACAGTTAGTGTTTATATCTTCAAGAAGCTGGCATCTTGAATAAGAGTTGCCTAGTGGGCAATCAAGCACTGTGATTTAGCTGTCTTTGTTAAAATCTGGTTGTTAACCTCACAACTTGATGTCTGCAAATTGAGGACCCTGCAAGTTTCAAATGAATCAAATTTTTCTTGTTTCTTTATTTTAGGTACAGACAAGACTCTTGTGTTTGTTGAGTCAAAGAGGGGAGCAGACTTTCTTGCAAGCTTGTTATCACAAGAAGGGTTTCCAACCACCAGTATTCATGGGTAAGCAGTGCTGCAAGCTCAAAATTTTTCAAACTCACCATTCACTCAACCATCATTTTGGACCTCATATGAGGTTTAAGTTCTTATAAAAGAAAAGAATACATTCACCTCAGTGTTTCAATGTGGTAGTTTTTTTTGTCTTTTTCAGCCATGTGTGTTAATTCAGTTACATGATAAATGTATTCTTGTGAACATAGTGTTAGAGCCAGATTCAGCCCCTTGCCAGAATTTGTATTAAACTTAAGGCATTAAGACAGAATCCATCAGGAAATTGAGTAATTTCAATTTTTAGTGGACAAAAACCTTGTACCAGAATAATTTCAACAATATCACATTCTTTTTTACATTCTTTTTCAAGGGCTATAGATATTTAACAATTATTCCTCGAGCCTGAATGGGCCCTGAGTCAATAGCCCATGAGGCTGAAGGCCAAAATGGGCTATTGAAACTCAGAGGCCATGAGGGCGAGAGGAATAATTGTTTTAGTAAAATCCAACTAGTTGGTCGAAAATATCGAGAATGAAACAATTTTAGCTAGTTAAAGCTAGCCTTTAATCCTTTTTAGCCGCCAAAAAGCCGGCGCTTTTCGCTACTAGTGGGCTATAACATATAGCCTACTAGTAACTCAGCCAATCAGAATGCAGCATTGATAATAGACCACTAGTTGGATTTTACTAAAATTGGTTATCTCTAATAATACTTATTACTATTTCCCATGGAAGCCTGAAAAAATAAATGTTGAGTTTCACAAGAATTAGGAAAAGGCAGGTAAAATTCTAAAAATTTCATGAGTAAGATATTGTTTTGTGAAATTTGACATTTATTTTCTTGGGCTCTCACAAGGAATTTACTTTGGTGTTAGTACAAATAACTTATCACATCTATAGCCCTTGAAAAATGTAAAAAAGAATGCGATGTTGCTTGAATTATTCTGGTACAAGGTTTTTGTCCACTGAAAATTAAAATTACTCAATTTCCTGATGGATTCTGTCTTAATTTCTAAGAATGAAAACAACTGAACAGTGTTTTCATTAATTTTCAGTGATCGTCAACAGCAAGAAAGAGAGGAGGCGTTAACCGATTTCAAGAGAGGACGATGCCCAGTACTTATTGCTACCAATGTTGCGGCCCGTGGACTTGACATTGATAATGTTAAACATGTCATTAACTTTGATTTGCCATCGGAAATTGAAGAGTTTGTACACAGAGTAGGAAGAACAGGACGCATTGGACATAAGGGAAAAGCAACAAGTTTCTTCAACCGAGGCAAAGATGACAAGATTGCTAGAGCTCTGGTGAAAGTTCTCTCGGAGGTAAGTACAATGTAAACTTGCTGGTGGTTTGCCATTACAACAAGATCTTGCATGTGAATATTTTTGAACCACCTTTTTTTCTTGTTAAACTGTCACTTGCACGGAAACCCTTCTTGCATCAAGCTTCTCAATTGAAAGTTCTTCCATGGAAGCATGTTTTGACTGTCTTCGAAGGGTTTTTTCATATGTCATTTTATTTAAAGCTGTTCTGTCATTCATGTGATTGTTTTTATTATAGGCTTCCCAAGAAGTTCCAGAGTGGCTAGAAGAGATTGCAGAGAGTGCTGTTGGGACAAGTTATGGCCCAGCAGGAGGACGGTTTGCCTCGAGGGATACTAGAAGACAGGTACTTGCTTGAAGTCCACTTATGTCCAGGTTTCCACGCAGCTGCTAAACTGTTACTTTCTATTTTTTGCAGTTCTTAGTTGGGCCCCCTTCTACCTGCTCTAATGCTCGAGTTTTCCAATGTCAACAAAATCTGTGATTTCTTCAATTTTTCGCAATTTTTGCAGCTGCATGCAAACTTTGACATATCTCCTAGCCCCGGGCTATCAGACACGACTTTCTTTGCAACCCGCCAGCATTGGAGTTGTATGAAAAAAAAAATCAGATTCTCTAGTAGCCCAGGAGCAAAAGTCATGCACCAGGGCTAGGGCACAGCCCTGAAAAACCTGTCAAAGGCATTGAATTCTTACAATTGCAGAAATGCTGGAAAGAGTTTTTAGTCTGAGTTTTTTTTTTTGTTTGGACATTTTACCTCATGTGATGGTCTGAATATTATATTCAAATATTTATGTTTATGTAAAGAGAAATCATAGCAAAGTTAAGTCTCTTCGTAAAAAGGAAAGCTTAGAAAAAAGGGCATACAGCATATCACCATAAAATGTGTTAGTTTAATTCATTGTAGTTGCCTTAAGGGTTGTGCTAAATTTGAATCAGATATGAAAGCTTAAAAAAGCAAATTCAGTTTAATTATTTTTGTCTGCAATTTGATGATTGGCTACTGTAAATAGAATAGAAAATCTTATCTGAGAAAATGCTTTTGATGAAATGAAAAACAGTTTGGGATTGAATTTTACCCCCAGCTAGTGCTAATTGGCCTTCAAGCAACTGGACCTCAAAGTGTGCTTAACCCTTTAAACCCTAACATTAAAATTCAGATTCTCATTTGTTGTCTCTATACGTTTTCAATAGAAGAAGTGGGGAGAATTTGTTGAAGTATCAATTAGATTCATCTTGTGTGATCATGTCCTCAATTCTCATGACCACTGTGTTTTATAAAGCAGTGATATTACAAGGAGAAATTTGATACTGATCACTCTTAGGGCTTAAAGGGTTAAAAATAAAGTTAGGACAGCTACAGCTGTCCTTTGTACCTTGCCATGCAGGACTGCAGTTGTAGCTTTGAAGGTCATTTTTTGTGAGATTTTGCCCTGAAACTAAAAATTAACTTTCTTAGAAGTGCTTTGATATACAAATGAGTTTGTTCAATTTGAGTCTTGGTTTTAAATTTTATTTGTTAGTATGATGGCAAAGGAGGAGGTGGAGATTCTGGCTGGGGTGGTGAATGGAACAGTGCTGCTAACGCCCAAGTCAATGGCACTGCTGCATGGTCTTCAAACACTGGAGCCGAGGAGGAAGAATGGTGATTTACGATAGCATTTGGATCACAATGTTTTTAATGGCGGCGTACACAATACTGTAGTTACAACAACCCCACACAATGTTATCTCTCTGTTCAAGTTCAGATTAAAATTTCCCGTGGCTGTTAATAATTATTTTTCACGTTGAAGTTGCCTGCTTATAGAGATTATACAAGTTCTAAAGATGTTTTTGGATACATGCATTTATACCTTTGTTGACCAGAACAATGCTGCAAAGTTGTCTGTTCTGTAGAAGACAAACTGTACTTGCTGGTGCTCTGTTGAGACTGCAAGACCATGACATTCTGGATACTGAAAGAGTTACATAATGCTGGAAGAATATCATCCTTGCACCTTCAAAATGTTGTCTTGTCCTGAGAGTCAATGCTCACAATAGAAAGTGCAATGAAAGGCAGCAGTGAGTGTGCCATTCATTTACAGACCGATTGATACTGGAAAAAAACTAGAAACACAATCTCCTAGAGAATTATTCCAGACTTCCTGTCGATGTAGAAAGTTATTTTTGAAAGGGATCATTAACATCTACAAACAAGGATTTTGTTTGACTCATAAATTCAAGACAATTGTCTTGCTTCTTGCTTTAACTAAACTGACTGAAGAGCAGATCTTATTGGCATCAAGACATCCAGTCGGCTGCATTTGAGTAGACTTACAACCTGTACATGTAAATACATGATACTTAATTGTTTGGCCATTGAAAAATTAAGAGTGGACTGTTTTTGTCTTTGATGTCAGAACCAGCCTAGACTTGCCATCAAATCTTGAAAAGAGAATTGGCGGCAGTAAAGCCTGTTGATGACATGTGCATGCAGCTGTATGGTTTTGTTCTTGTCCTGCCAGTTTTATCTTGCTTTCTGTGAAAAACTTTTAAAGCATTTGTGTCAAGTTCTGAGTTGTACCTCTGATTCTGGTCTATGTCATTGCTGGCCAGGCAAGCATGACTGGATTATGATCTTGTGCAGTCGTGGAATGGAAGGATGTCACTGGTGTAGTGTGCAGCTTTTTTTCCATTGGAAAGTCACCCATTATGGTGGACTGACTGGCATTGAATGGCTAGAAACAAGTGGGCTTTAGTTGTTATCAGATCAGGTGTTAGTTTGTTGTTATCATCTTTGTTCGGCATTGTCCATGCCAAAGAAATGGAAACATTGAACTCAAAAAAATCAATTTGACCCAACAAAGCCATTAGGACTGAACGCTCAGTGGCTGTCGTATATGGATTTTCATAGGTTGATTGTCACCCATTGCTGACAGGGGATGTGAGGAGCATCACTGGCAGGAAAGTCTGTTTTATGAGTTGTTTGATGGTGAAATTTCTGGATCTCACATAAACTGTATGAAGTTCACCTTAGCAAAGATTTGCTCTGCCCAGTAGGATACAACTGTGCAATTGACTGATATTTACTTCTCAAGAACTAAGTTGGGACCATTATCAAATTGTTACACATTTGACTCTGAAGTGAAATTAGATAAGTCTTCTTCACTTTGCACCTTTAAAACAAAACTGAAGCAAGGAAGGCTGTGCTCCTTGTAAACATAAAAGTCAGTTGTCTTTGAAACAGCTTGGTTGTTTAGTATTGGAGGAAAATACTTTTGATAAAAACAAACTTTATCTTTAAAGAATTCAAATGGTGGAAAGCATCAGCATCTAAAGTTCAACAAAAGAGGTTTAGAGTATGTCTTTTTAAAGAATGAATTATTATTGTAAAGTAGTTGGGCCATTATATTAGAAGATAAAGTATTAAAGCTGTTGATTTAAAAGTGAAAGTACATTTCCCAGTTATTAAACATTTTTGTTCTCTTTTTAACTGCTATGTAACCAACTTGCACTTTCCAAGAGGACATTACATGTACTTGACCTGCCATTTGAATTCCTGGGTGAGGAAAAGAATAAATGCAGAAAGTCTGATACATGTTCACCTGCACTGGATTCACTTCAGACAAAACTCATTCACGTCTATTTGAATAGAATTTTATTGCTTATTCATTTACCAATAATAGCATCAAATGCTGCTTAAAGGGTGAAATCATTTGTACAGTATTGTACATATTGAGAAGATTTAATTGCATCATTCTCCAGGCTGCCAAGTTTTAAATTTCATTTGCAAGATCTTGGCACTGTTGCTGTAATAGAAAAAATGAAAATATAAAGGGGAACTAAAGAAGAAAAACTTTCAACAGACTTCTGTGATAAGAGGTGATCACTTTTAGCAAACTTTTTTCTCATTTTCCTGTGTCAATAACATCAAAAATGATCAAAAATACCTCTTCACAATGAGAGAATGGCTACAGATTCACCTTTGGTTGACGATAGTAATTAGAAGCACTAAACGGGAAACATGAAAATTTCTTTTCACTTCCTTCACTTCTTCTCAAAACAAAATCAGGTGAGTTGCATTTCCATTGAAACCTTCAATACTAACGCTCACCGATGGTGCGTTACAAAGTCCCACAATAGTAGGGAAACTGACTCTTGACACATTTGAATAAACTACGACTCTCCACAGTACAGGCAGATTCTTAATCTGGTAACATCAAACATAAGCAGTCATAAGTGAAAACTTTCTCCACATCCACATGTTCCTTTGATGTTTGGATTGTTAAATACAAATTCACTTGACAGTTTACTCTCTGCATAGTCCATTTCTGTCCCCAGTAATGACAATTGTGCCTTAGAATCAATAAATATTTTCACCCCTGAAAAAAAAAAAGAAACATGAAAGATAAGTGTAACCATTACATAACTTTTTTAAAATGGAACTCTAAAGACATCCCACATTTTTGGGCCGAGGCCAAAATTTGGTGCTAAAAAATGTCCCTGCAATAGACCATTTTCAATATAATTTATTAAAATACATACTTGCCTCCGAGGCTTGGGGGAATAAAACAAAAGAATGTATTATTTATTACTGAGCCTCAAGATGACTTCTTTTGTTTTATTCCCCCAAGCCTTGCAGCCAAGCATGAATTTTAATATATTGCAATTACAGTGGTGTATGGGATGGCAATAATATTTCACTCAATACCTCCATGGCACTGAGGCACACAAACAAGGTGGGGCATCAAGGCTGTGCCCTAGCAGAGCCCAGTGGCCCGTGGCGCCTAAATTTTGTTCTCAGGTGACTAAAAATGTTAGCTTTTTCACAGAAATCATATGTTGGGCACACTGGATTTCACAAGTTCAGAGCTCGAGCCTGGGCTCCCTTCAATTTTTCCTAGAGCACAGCCTTGGGTATTAGAGAAAATGGGATGTGCACCCTCAATTTTTTTGAACACCCAGTAATTCTCCCCTTCCTTTTTGCTTGTGGGCTTACAAAATTACTTTTAGTATTAGTGTATTTTAAACCCTGATCTACATCTGTTGCTTACACGCTTGATATAACTATTTTGGTGTTTGCAGATTTATTTTCTGGTGACTCATAGATATTTGGCAAAGCCACATCACACCAGGCTTTCGCACTGAGAGAGACCATGTCTCTATTGGTATATTTAAATATTGTGTTGCACTTTTCTTCATTGCTGTTGCAGTTTGAACCCATCTTTGTGGTGTGTTGCCATGTTGCTCTTTAAAGGTCACGACACTTGTCAGAATTGTACCCTATCGGAACCTCTACGACAATACCCCAACTTACACAAGCTGTTTATCATACTGTGAAACAAACAACCTTGTCACTGAAAAAGGCTGTCATGTCAGTTTGATTTCATTCCAATAAACGTTTTAATATAAACCGGCTCTTTTTACAGTTTCTTGACTTGTTTGAACCCCTAACATGAAAGGTTCACATTAGAAAGACCCCATAACATTATCTACCAATATGCAGTACTTCATTAGGATTGATCTACTCACCATCTTGATTGACTTCTTCATCAAACTTGCCCTTTTCCTTTGCATAATCTAAGGTATATTGCATTCCATTGCAACCTTTTTGTTTAACACCTATTTTCAAGGCAGTCTGGTGAAAACAAGAACATTTCGAGTATTTTGAGAGGTTGAAACTCATTTTGATTTAGAATTCGATTTAGAGTAAGCCTGACAATATATTACTTTATATTCAACCTGTAAGCAGAGGCTACTTTGTACTGGTGTGCACAAAGTAGCCTCTGCTGACAGTTGTCTTGTGTCCCATTTTCTATCAGGCATGCCCAATAGAGAGGAGAAGTGTGACATCATGTTACGATCATGGTAGCACTATCTCTGGATGACAACAAAACCAACGACCATGACGATGGCAAGAAGAACGGCAAAAAATAATATGTTTATATTAACAAACAACAGCTTTGCACGTGCATCATGCTATTTTGTACATTTCTTTGCTGCCGTTACACCACTACGACATGAAACTTCATAATTTCAAGAGCCAGCTTTATCGAGTTGGTGAACACAACACAGAAGTTGTTGCTTTCTTTTTTCTAAACTTAGATAACAAAAGATTCGGTCCCAAAGAAAAATTTCGCCAAGATTTGCCAAATTAAATGAAATTGAATAAGATTGGTGAAGTTTGAAATAGTGCGAATAGACTTTAGGTGACTTTATCAGTTGGTTGTCATCCAAAAATTTGCTACTAGGGCAACGTGGCGTAACGGCTTCTCTCTATTTTCCTGATGCAATTCATGAGCAAAATGGCATTTACAAAGGTGCATTTTTGGTCCAGCCAATGCTCAGTCCAATGTACGTCAACTTCTGCTGACATAAACAGCTGTGGTACACAATGGTTATTGAAATGGTTTTTGACTGCTTGAAACACAAATTGCAACATATGATGACCTAAAAAAAACCCTTCAAAAGTGCACATGTTGGGTAAACTTGACACAATAGCAGATCAAGCTGATGCAACAACCAAACTAGAATAGAGTCAGTTAGAAACCAGTTATTATCAATTTATTTGTCCACATTTCTGGAGAGGGGTATACTTAAGAGGACACCCTGGGGGAGGCAGACAGTGTATTCACTGGTAAAATAAGTGACGGCTACTTATGAAAATGAGCACTTACATTTCCTGCCTCTGTGTTTAGAAGTGTTTTAAGTTTCTCTACTGCTGATGGAGTCTAAAACCAAAAACATTCAGCTTAAGTAAAAGCACCAACATCATAAAACATGATACAATTTTCTTAGCTTTATAAAACTACTGAACAGCTGTTGCGTTTAAAACTATATATAGAAAATTATAACCGGCGGCCACTTCAAGGCGATATCAATCAGCTGCAAATACATCAAAAATTGATCAAAATGCGACTAAGAGTGGCAAATACCTTAAACAGAGAACCAGTATTTGACAGATCGTATCAAACAAGAAAAAATTCCGTTCGTGACAGACTCTACGAAACTGCGTAACTAAATTATCAACACAAAAACTTCTTTGACAGAATTTGTCGATAATGTTTGAGCCAACGAAATTGCTTAATCCATTCCAATGAAAGAGATAGACTTACTAGAGTTATTGCAGCCCTTCTGGCGGCAAATTTTCTTGGTTTACTGACTGCTCGTATCGTTGCTCCTACGGCCGACCTTGCAGCCATCTTTGTTATTTCTTGCATAACACAACATTCTGACGTCATGGGTTGAAATCCGCTTACAGCATGCACAGAAGTCTCAGAAATCGATCCACAGGTACAAGGCAGGTACAATATTGTTGTCACGTTTTTTAATTACAGAGAAAGCCGAAAAAAGAAGTGAATATGAACATTTTTGGGGATAGGCACCTTGTCAGAAAATCCGGAATAATCGTTTACCCACAGGAAGTCCTTCAAAACAAAGTTGTAGCGTTGTATTTCTCGGCGGGATGGTGTCCACCTTGCAAAGAGTTTACACCAATTTTAGGCGAATTCTACAGTGAGCTACAAGAAAACGAGCTTCCTTTCGAAGTAGTGTTCGTTTCATCTGATAAAACAGCAACAGATATGGAAACGTATTTCAAGCAAAGTCACGGAGATTGGTTGGCTGTTCCTTTCGGCAGTGAAATGATCCAGGAGCTAAAAAATCGTTACCATGTCACGGCAATTCCAAAGTTGATTGCCGTGACAGACGATGGTGATGTCGTGACAGCTATGGGACGAAAGGAAGTGACGGACTGTGGCCCTAAATGCTTTACTCAGTGGGCGCATGCTGTGTCTGTGGCACGGGGGGAGGTGGCTACCACTATAACCAGAGCAAGTGGTCGATTGACAGTTGGTAATGAGTAAAGAATTAGTTTGTAGGTTGACTGGTGTGGAAATCATATGATCAACAGCAATTATGAGATGGATGGTTTTTCAATCACCCTCATTATGTTTGTGATTATGTCATGGTGATTAGCTCTAAAAGGGCAAAACATCATTGTCTCTACCTGTCGTCTAGTTTGCTCATGTGGCTTAGGCTTCCACTTTTTCTACTTAAGGCTTTTCATGATGAACATGACCCAGGGGCAAATTATTTGAAAAACACTCATTTCAGTGCATATGGCTCTGTGCACAGTCACAAAGCTTAAACATGGTAAAAAGGTAAAGCGGACATATTTTACATTGATAACTTGTGACAGCATCTCAATAATTATTGATAAACTTGTGATCAATGGTGTGCCCATTTAGACCCCCCCCCCCCCACCCCACCCCCGCTCCTCTCCTGCTCCCCTTTCTCCATCAATGCTTCATTATAGAGGTATTTAAAGTGAGTTAAAGCTAAACAGAAAGGAGAGAAGTTGAAACAAGGTTGTGATGTCACTGGAGATCAAACTCTGGACCTCACGCATCCAAGGCCGCACACTCACCTCTGCCATCCTTGAGATCCTTGCTTAGCCTGAATTTCATCCGATTACTTCGAGTTGTTGAGAGGAGAAAACGACTCGAAGCAATCGGATGAATTTCAGGCTAATCCTTGCTACTCATGAGAAAAATTCCTCTTGGAACTGATCATTCAGGGACCATGCATTTTTTTTGTGGTAGAGCTGTGAACTTATGTTCAACAAACAGCTACATGTTAGACAGTAGGAAAGAGTGGTGATTAGTCTCCGTGATTATATGATTATGTTCGGTGAAAAAAAGTTGTGAGTTCAATAAAATCAATAGTTTCATTTTAACATTTAATTTAATCAGAGGTACCTCTTTCGATAGGTGAAGAAAGTTTAAGGATCCGCCTCATCAATCAGAGTATGCTTTCTGTATTTGCTTAATTGTTTGTTTTTTGCAAAAGAATGTTTACACCCAAAGAACAGGCTTCTTGAACCAGCCGTTTATAGAGTAAGAGATTGCCTACAAAGGAAACCGATCAGTAACAGAAGCTCAAAATAGCTTCAAAATCTCAACGTTTTCTGTTTGTGAACCAAACTTTTTAAAACTGCCTTCACTTTAGCTTTCATCTACAAAAATAGTGGCCTGAATTTCTGATATAAAGTTGTACGTCCCTGTCCTTGTTTTGCGCATTTTCAATTTGTTTGCCGAACTTGTCCGAAAATTCCTTTGTGTCGTGGAAAGAGCGCAAAACGATGGTAAACCTGTGCGTGTGGTCACGTGAATGAGATGAAATTTCCGTGCCTGGAGGGAAATGGATTGAGTGCAGTGCTGTGGTTTTAATACTTCAGCCTTTGGCAGATCGGAAAGATGTGTGAAGTCGATCGTGAAAAGGTAAGTTGTCCGATTGTTTGTAAAATGATGAAACAATTAGGTGACAACTTAGACATCTGTGCCTTTATGATTCTAAGTAATGGAGTTTCGTCGGCTGGGCTCGAGCTACGAGGTCATCCAATCTTACGCTAGGCTTTTACTGAGTTGTATTGAGAACAGAGTTTTTCGCAAAACGGGCATTAGAATTCCAAAGCCGGATAGGATGTTAGCAATTCATGCATGGTTGCCTTTGCAAGCACTGTGCTATAGTTGTATTGGAGCTGGTAATCTGTGATCCGGGGAGCCCATTATATATAATAGTATACAAACTAACAGTTTCTAATTCTGCTTATTTTGTGCCTGTGTTTAGAGCTAAATATCGCTGCCATCTTGCACAATATTGTGTGCATCGTGTTTAAAAATTTAATTGCCGTACAACCCCTTATACAACTTATGAATTGCCCTCGATTGCCTTCCTTCACGATCATATATTTGCTCTCGTGCAGAATACAGCGTAAGTCAGAAATAAGTCTTGCTAGCCTACTAATTGCAGCCGCACATTCGCGAAATTGTAGATCATCAGGTGAACAGGCTAGTTGCAGAGAATTCCAGACAATATTTTTTGCAATTTTTAGTTCATGGATTACGTAGTCATGCTATGGGCTTTGGACCTCGATTCTCATTAATTTATTCATCAAAGTCAGATTGAACACTTTACTCTTACCTCCCTTACTTAGTATTACTTTTGTTCCAAGAGCCTTTTATGCATATGTTTGGCATATTCTAGAGGGTACTAGTAAGGTTTATCAGACACAAAAGAGTATAACCAGCCAAAGATGGGTTTTGTATAAATGGAAATATTCTAAAGAACACTGACAATATCATCTGCGAGAAATAGACTTGGAATTGTTAAAAGGTCGTTAAAATAATTGAGCATGGATTATTGTTGTATATTTGGACGAATTGTGCATATTTGTTCCCGATAACGTGATGGCATGCAAAGCCCTCATTGCAGGGTAGTGAACAGTCAACCATCAAACCTCCTAAGATGCGTGATTATGGGGACAGGCTGTCTGGAAGGGCTAACATTTACAATGTGCTGCCACTTGTAAGAAAGAAAAACAAACAAACTAAAACTTGTATCGTTTGGTGTAACTTAATTAAATTCATACATAGTTTTTGTCATTAAAAATCTATTTTATGCCTAATTCAAAAACTGAGGACTTTGTACATCTTTTCTACAATTTACTGTGTGCCACATAATGTTTATGACTCTCTAGTTTTCAGAGGTGGTTATTGTATGTATCATAAATAATGCATTTCATAACTGTAAGTGGTCATTTAGCAGTCTGGGTGTCCTGTGTTTTCATCCCATATGTTTCCAAGGTGGTGTCAACCTGTGTCAATTTTCTTCCTTTTTTAAGAAGCAAATAGCAAGATTGGCAGAATTTAATAATGCTCTTGTTACTATCATGAAAACACTGTTTGTCATTGCCTAAGGACTTGCTAGTATATAAGAACCTGTTTTATTTCCAAGACTTGCAATATCTTTTTTTTCAGATTGAAAGCATTTGTACCAAGTTAAGAGCTTCTCCAGATGAAGGTGGTCTTACAATCAAGGACAGATATTATCATCTAAAGAAATATCATGTTTGCTTTGTAGGTAGGTCTGTGGCTATTGACATTCCACATTTGGGGGAGGGGGGTTGTAGTGCAAAAAAGAGTCTCCAGATTTTAGATCTCTGGAGGTTGGCATCTCTGCAATACTACAACTTTCCACATTTCTTAGCCACATAGCTCTAATACCAGTAAGCCCCTTGATGTAACACTCACTGCAAAGGAATTAGCCCCCAGGGACCAAAATAGGTGACTGTTTTTAAAATTTAAGACTGGACATCACATGTTGCTAGTTTGCATCAAGAAGCCTTTTTTCTGGCCTCCTTGACTGAAACGTGTTTATTCTGGTGTGGTTTGAAAGATCGCTTCACCCTGCTGAAGTTAGCTGAGAATGTTGTCCTTGACAGTTAAAACTAAAAGGGGTGTGGATTCCCATGGGTAGCTATATATAGGTTGTTCAGGGGTGGATGGGTTTAATGTTAGATACCCAACACACAGAGTCTGTATTTTCATAGGATCCGAAGCAATTGACTGGTTTCTTGCCAATGGATTTGCAAGCTCAAGGGAAGAAGGTGTTCAGCTAGGACAGGTAATCACTAAACCAGTCTATAACATAGTAATACAGATTGCTCAACCATTCCAATCTTGTCAGGATTCCTAGTCCTGATTTTGCTTGAAAATCCCAAATCCTGACCAATATGTGATCAGGAAAGGAAAAATCCCAATTTTGACATCTGTTCTGATATTTTCAAATAAATTCTTGTGATACTTATACAAGAACACCTAACAGAGTGGTTGACTGAAACTGGTATCCAAAATACTTAGAAGCATAAATTTAATAACAATTTTAGACAGAAGTTATCCTCTCAGAACACTAGAAATATTTAGCAAAAATTGAGAGCATCAAGATTTTAAACACTTCTGCAGTTCATGTGAAAATGAACCAACATGGCCACTGTGACATCAGCTGAAATCCAGCACTTTTCATATAAGTAACCAGCTAGCCCACTAACTGTCTCTCTTGTAAGATTTGCACTTATTGCTATGTTGTGATTTAGTCCCTTCTGGATGGAGATCTGGTTCACCACGTGGTTGATGAACACAATTTTGAGGACAGAGAATTATACTACAGATTCCGTCAGGATGGTACGTAATGGATCACACTAATTATGTTATCACGTTCCTTCATATCCATGCACACATCACTATTCAATCCCTCTTGTCAAATCATTTTTCCTTTACGCTATAGATCCACCACATCTGTCACCAGCTGGTCCTTCTGTGGCTTCACTTAAGTCAGACTGTGGTGTTAAGTTTGGCCCAGCACAGAGGAAGGGATTGCTTATGTGGCAGCAAGTGTTTATAGTCCTCAGACCTGAGGATGATACACTCTATGAGTTCAGAACTGATTTGGTGAGGAATACGGAACCATTCATTTGGTATTTCATTGGTGTTTATATAATAAATTCTCTTACGTTGGTTCTTGGTTAAAAGCTTAATTGGTTCTTATTGTCTAAGTTTGATAGACTTGACATTAGTAGAGTTAGATTTTAAGTTTTTTGTCTTCTTTTTTCTAGCACTCAACTCCATCCAAAAAATACCCACTGAAAGATGCCACAGTAAAACTTGACAAATCAACCAAATTTTGCGTTATGTTAACCTTTGCGGACATTCAGCGATCAGGTTAGTAGGTCAGTTTGTTTATTAACCCTTTTAAGTCCTAAGAGAGACCAACAGCCATTTTCTCCTAACAAATCAATGGACAATCAAGAGGAAAGGTTATGAGAATTAATAAATGATCACTAAGGGAAAAAATGCTTTGATCTTTTAACAAATTTTCTCAACTAATTCTTTAATGAAATATGTGGAGATCAGTTTTGAGATTTTGTATTTGGATATTGGGGCTTAAAGGGTGAAGCAAAAGGTTTTTAATTTTGGGATATCATGATAAAAATCTCAAGCTTCTTCAACTATCCAACTGACAGATAAAGCCTTATCTTTTATGTCAGCGTGTAAAGAAAGTGTCCGATAGCCCTGGGCTAGTGGATTTTGCTTTTGGGCTAGTGAATTCTGTTCTTAACTTGCCCGACAAGCAAGTGATGTTTTTTGAGGAATTCAAATTGAAGAAGACAGAGTTGTCAAAGTAAGGAGCCAGTCCAGGAGTATTTTATTTTAAAAATGCCATCCGTAAAGAAATGCCAAGCAGAAAAGCCAGCCAATACTAACCAAGTAGGTTTTGATTATTGCCGGCAGCCGGCTACTTTTGACAACCCTGGAAGAACTGTGAAATCAATTCTGCTTGTCAACAAGCTTTTGGGGCTAGTTGAAATGACATTTGGGCTAGTAAATGCTTGCTTCAGTTTGCCCAAATGACAAGCTGTAAAAATGATTTTCTATGCACCCTGTATGTACACTTTTTATTTACACCTGTCAATGTTTAAACTGAACATTATTTAGCAAACATAAAGATCTTTAAGGTTATGTCTAAGTATAGTCTCCTACACAGCCATTCTATTTGTCACCACACAACACAAAAGGTTGTATGGAAAAAAAAGGGAATAGCTGTATAGGAGATGAGAAACTCAGTTGAGCTGTGTTAAATAGGAGTACAAGATCTCACCCACACTTTGTCCACTTAGCTGGTGGTTTCTTTGGTGAGAGGGAAAAAGGGGAACGCAACAAAAAACCAATGTTTCCCTCTCACCAAACAAACAACCAGCTGCACAGGCTACCACTCAGAACACATAGATCAAGAAAACAGGATTGTACATTTTTATTATAAATCTCAACAACAATTAAGTGAAAGTTCCTCCTTTCTTGTTTCACTGATATTTTCTGTCATCAGTATAGTTAGGAGATTCCTCCTATCTCCCCTGACCAACTGTTGTTTTGTGGATAAGGCTGGTCATTCTCAGTTCTTTTATTTTTAATAACAGATTTGAGACTTGGTTTTGGTTCTGATGAAGAACAACTTTCATGGTTAAAAGCTTTTGAGAAGTCAGGAGCTGCCACAGGGCAAACCCAAGAGGTAGTTAAATTGTTAAGTTTTATTTTATGAGGAGTATGTATTATTACTAGTATGTCATTGCTTATAGTGGTTTCTCTGGTCTAATTGATCAATTTTTGGCTTGTAACCAACAATTAACTTACTCCATGGACCAAAGTTTAAATGGGAGAGAACTTTCCTATGCCCATTCCCACTGAGTTTCAGTTATTTATTTCTTCCTATAATATTTTGTGTAAAATTTAAGAACATAAAAAATAGGGGTAATGAATGGTCCATTAACATTTTTAACTGCGCGCAAAATTTTACCTTTGCTCGATTTGCTCGCAAAATTTAAACGAGTGCTCGCTTGCTCGTGCTCCCCAAATTTTTGCGTTGCTCGCCAGCTCGCAAAGCAAATTTTTTATTTCTGCTCGTGCTCGCAAAAAAATCGCATTGCTCGGCATGCTCGCGAATGCTCGCAAAGACCATTCGTCATCTCTAAAAATTAGTGGGGTAAAACGCACAAGCAGCACCAGCTTTGCTTTCATGGTGCTTCCACTTGCATGCATAGCCATTTTCTCTCACGCCTTGTTCTTGACTAACCAAGAAAATGAAGGTCTGCTTGTGGTCTAATATTTTTGCAATACCTAGATGGTTTGTCTATGATTTTTGTGATTTAAAAGGAAGTTGAAGAACAAGTAAAGAATGCGAAGTCGATATTTGAGTTCAGTGCAAAGAACATTCAAGGCAATGATGTGTCACTTGAAAAATACAGGTAATTAAATAATGATTAATAAGTCTGATTTTTAATAATAAACTTTACCACAAGGAAATACTGCTAATAGTAGCTTTCATTTGAATGGTCACACATTAGGATATCAACTACAGACTCAAAAGCTAGAACCACTTTGCGCAGCATTATATAAACAGTACCACAGGAAATTTCTTTCATTATCATGGTTTATTTTTGGCTCCATTTCCTTGGGACGAAATCATCGTTCATGTTTATCCACTCCAATAACTCCCGGCTATGCTCTAGTAGAATTTCTCCTGCACGTTTTTATATTGGAATATGGTCGTTTCGCTGCATAATGAAGTCGATTCGCTGCAAAGTTGTGAAGTTGTTTCGCTAACTTAACTCGTCATTACCCGCTTGTACTTCACTCTAAATTGTTTTAAACTGTTTAATACAAAAAGTTGGCCACAGCGAATCGTTTTTATGATGCAGTGAAAACAGCAGCAAAGCGACTTCTAGCCTTAATGATGTATAAAACTATGAATGACCTTGCTCCGGAATATCTACAAAGTCTTTTCTCTCAGCGTCACTCTGCTTACAACTTAAGAAACTCTGAGGGAAGGCTGACCCTGTCAAAACCAACCACCATGCAATTATTTGAAACGAAGCTTCTCTTACAGCGGGGCCATGTTATGGAATAACTTGCCCAAAAACTTAAAAAATGCTGCATCCGTTGAGCATTTTAAGTGAATTATCAAGAAGGTAGCTGATATATCGGATTCCCACACGGCAGTCATGTAAAGCAGTTGTAATTAGTTTTAGTTTTTAACTTAAGCTTAAGTGATGATTTCCCGTGTTTAAATAAAGATTTACATACATACATACATACATACATACATACATACAAATGACTTTGTAACGAAACGACTTGTAGCAAAACGACTTGTAGCGAAACGCCCGTTTCACTTATTCTTATTCCGGAATACGGTCAATCGAACTCGCGCTAACGATAAGTCACCTCTGAAAGTGCTGTGTAAAGGTGTGCATTGAATAGTCCACCGTTATTTTTCTGGGCTGGGTTTAAATATTTGGCCTTATTTTCAGGGGATTTGTGACTCTTATTGTCAACGTAGCGTCCTTCTGAGGTTTAACAGCGAAGAACTACACCCAGCTCGTGGAACTGCACTCCACTTATGCGGAACGTGGTCTTCGAATTCTTGGATTCCCGTGTAACCAATTTGGAAAACAGGTATACACAGAAAACCTGATCTTGTTATTTTAGTGGATCCGTAGAAGGGTACATAGAATCCTACAAAGAAAGTCGACACTTGTCCGGATATTCTTGAAAACTAAGATTTTTTTTCTCCTTTTTCGAAAAAATACGCGTCCACACGTAGCGTATTCGAATCGTTTTCGCCACTCCACACGAAAACGCTAAAACAATGGAGATACGACAGCATCCCTTACAGGACATGCGCTGTACGACATCATCGTATTCAAAACACCTCCGTTATCGTCCGTCCAAACCCCATCTTTTTATTTTGGTAGTTCCACACGTAACCGGGTATTTTTGAAAACTGAGATTGTTTTCTTAAAAAAAGAACAAAAAAACGCGTAAACACGTAGCGTGTTCAAATTATTTTTTCCGCCCATACGCAATCGCTCAAACTATGGAGATACGAAAGCATTCCTTACTGGGCATGCACTGTATTTTGTAATTGTATGTCGTCGTTGTATTTGAAAACCTCCGTTTTCGTCCGTCCACGCGAAAACGATAATATTAACCGGCTTTTCTAAAAACTCCATTTTGGGTACCGTGTTGTTTGGTGCCTGAAAACGCCATTTATTTGTGGACGGACAGGTGTGGGCGAAAATATGTTTTGGAAACAAAAAAAAAATTGGTATGACCAAGGAAAAAAGGTTCAAAATTTACAGAAATACGAAGTCAACTACAGTCAGGCAACTCTCTCGTAAGCGAGTACCCTTGGTGTACGACAAAGTGGCCGCTTTCAAGAGGTGGTCGTCTACGGGAAAAATCAGGAAAATAAGCTCAAACTGAACTGATTAACATAATTACATAAAGTTATTACCTTTAAAGGTAAAACTTAAGTAAATAGACAACTGACAATCTTATACATCGAATAGCGCTTAAAGCTGTTAAAACTTTCTGCATAGCATTTTGCATCAATGTGGCAATCCACCTTTCTTACGTACCGACCGTATTACTTCCTTCTTTTTTGTAAGTCAACTGCTATATCCTATCAGCACGCTTGGTCAGCGCTATCAAAAACTGAACTTTTGTGACATTCCTGCGATGGCCGGTTTTCCTACGATCATACCGGTCGGTCGCTTACGGGGAACAGAAAACAAAAAAAGGTCAAATTTCTGCTTGAAAAAGTGGTCGCGGTCGTTAAGAAATTTAAGCAGTGGTCGTTTACGAGAGAGGTTTTGAAACAGTATTTGACTGAGAAACAAAACGGCTATTTTCAAAGTGGTCGTTTGCGGGAGGTTGGCGCTTACGAGAAGTGATCGCTTTGAGGTGTTGACTGTAGTCATTTGTATTTACAGGAACCTGATCCAGACCCTGTAATTAAACAGTTTGCTGACGGCTATGGTGTCAAGTTTGATATGTTTGCAAAGATAAATGTCAATGGTGCAAATGCGTTACCTTTGTACAAGTATCTGAAGAGCCAATTACAAGGGACATTAGGAAGGTAAAACGACTTAAACGCACGATAACTCTTTTACACAATATACTCTTGTTCTGGTTTTGTAGAAAGGCTGGTTTACGCGATATTATACGTGGGCGCGTTCAGTTGGCCTAGCAGTTTATACATGTTACGATTTATCCGGCCAATCTCACTTCCTAATGGCAAACTCCACTGATTATAATCAGACGAGTTCTAAAATGACCTGTAGAGCAGTAGATTTTTTGAAAATCAGTTGTTAGTCTGCTACACAGCCGTTTTTAGTGTCGTCACGCAACGCTCCTCCCCACTAAGTGGGGAGGAACGTTGCGTGACGACACTAAAAACGGCTGTGTAGCAGACTAGCCAGTTGTTGGATTTGTTCGCAGTTTGTTTTCTTTATAATTCAGTGTGAGTTGCTTGGAAGTAAACCAGTTTTCGCTCCAGCAAGTTCCATATGGAGGTTATGAATGTTGATCTCTTGTATGTCATCTACTTCACTCATCTAGATCTAACCTTTGTGCAAATGAAATATTAATAAATCAATAGATAAATCAATAAATGGATAAACATAGTTTTAGTATAGATCGTTCATTACGTCACTTTAGTTTGCCTTACCATAAAAACTTTGAATCTTCCAGAAAAAATAAGGTAAAAGATTTTCTACTTATGGTATTAGTTCCTGTGAATTCTTATAATTGTCTCTTCTATTAAAGTTCGTATTTCTTTATTTTCTTCAGCTTTATCAAGTGGAATTTTGGCAAGGTTGGTACAGACGAGATTGATATTTATAGATAGAGTGGAAGCCCTTAAATACGACTTCCGTTGGGTCATACGTCTACCTAGCCTTTCTTTGTCTCATCACGTAACGCTCCTCTCCAATTATAAATTGTAACTGTAATTTGTTTACCCCACGGAGCACTTAGGAGTTTTATAAGAACTCGTTAAAACGTGTCCGTGCGTTCGGGATCGAATTGGAATTTGCAAGTGTTGTTTTTTAAGGAGAAGGGAAAACCGGAGTACCCGGAGAAACACCTCTCGGAGCAATGGAGAGAACCAACAATAAATTCACCACACATGGCGTAGACGCCAGGATTCGAACCCAGGCCACATTGGGGGAGACGAGTGCTCTCACAACTGCGCCACTCTTGCTTCCTGAAGGTTGCGTTACGAGGCAAAGAATGACTGATGGGAAATAAATCAAGTAGACGGTTGTGTTTAAGGGTTGCGTCAAACAAAGCCTTTCAAAATTATGTAATGACAAGACTATTTATCCCCCAGACATCACGCATCTTGCTCGCTGCAGTTCGGGGCCGAATTGTTTGAAAGTCGTTCAACTCTTATCTGGGGTAAACTTTTATCAGAAGCGTTAATAAGCTCCTTGTTGTCATGGTTACAGACCTTTGGTTTGCCCTGGTAACAAACAAAACTTTATTACGAAATAAATACGTACGCAAACCGCAAGTAGCAGAGGTAATTCGAGGCGTGTTGTGTTAAGATAATTAAGCAGATTCGAAAAATAGAAATAATAATAAAAAAAAGTTACAGGTAACGTAGCCTGAGAAACAGCCGACATTTGGCGACGCCACCTCTGGTTTTCCCGCGAAATGACGTCTGAGAAAAAAGCGCAGAAATTCCATATTGATTACGCGTCACTACCCATATTTGGGCAGTGCTTCTACTCATTGGTTGAAACAAATTTTCAGAAAATCAGGGTCCAGTTGTTTGAAGGCCGATTAGCGCTTAACCCGAGGTTAAATTTAACCCGGGTTTCTTTTTGTTGTGTTTAAAAGCATTTTCTCGGATAATTTTCTCTGTTATTTTTAAAGCTTTCGATAATCAACTTGTAGACAAAAAGAATTAAAACTGAAATGATTTTTAAGCTTTCATATCTGAATTCAAATCTCCCACTAACCCCGGGTTATCTTAACCCAGCTTTGAACAACTCGGCCCAGAAGCACTTCTCAAAACTGGTTAACGACGCGTTATCAGTGTGGGATTTCTACAGTCGTTTCTCAGAAGTCATTTCCCGGGGAAACCAGTGATGGTTAGAACAGCCCACGTTCGTTTTTCTTTATCTGGTTTTGTTTTCTTTGTGCTCAAGTCTCAAGAATTTTAATATATCGAACCTGAGCTATCAATTAACAATTAGTCGCCGAAGGCGACGTGAATATCGGCGAATTGTCACCGAGACGAAGTCGAGGTGACTATTCGCCGATGTTCACGTCGCCTGAGGCGACTAATTGTTTTAGTATAATTACATTGATGATTATTCGAGAAAATAAAATTATTGATCAATTTCCGACCCCGAAACATCAAAAAACCTGGCTGCCATTTTGAAAACTTCTAGCCTTCAATGCTATAATCACCGCGCGGTGATTAAAGCGGGATAGAGCGAAGCTCCTAGCCAGTCACAGCGCTCTATTTTCGATAGTCATCAATGTAATTTTACTAATCCCGGGTATTTACTTTTCAGTTCTTGTGTGATCGCAATGGTAAACCAGTGAAGCGATACGCACCGAACGTTCAACCACTGGTAAGCTTTAGCTTCTTCCACACACCTATGGAACTAAGTCCGTGGCCTTCACTGCTCCAAAAGCTTGGAATTCTCTTCCTGATAAACTACGTTCTATGAAATCACTTAAAGATTTCAAGATTGCAGTTAGATCTATGTAAATTTTACCAATGTAAACTAGACTTAGCTAATTTATATATATGTTGTAATGTTTTTAATTTCAAATTTTCTTATTGTTTAGTATTATTTATTTATTTTTTTTTTCTCGGCAAATTAGCATAATCTTGCTAGAGGCCTAATCAGCCTCATCAACCCGAGTTGAAATAAAGTTATCTATCTATCTATCTCTTTATAAACGTTACCAATTTGAGTTCTCTTATTTCAGAGAGTTGTTTTTTTTTTAAATAAAACTTCGCACTTTCGCTTAATTCAGCATGATAAATCGATCTTTGAAGCCGTATTGCATGGACGTGAGGCTAGCTCAAATAGGCCATTTTCGAGTTCAAAAACTCTCGCTTTCAAAACAAGGCCAAGTGCAAATACTTTTTGATGGTGAAAATGAATTTTATTTGCACGAGAATAAAAAATCATTTTCTTAACAGTAGCTTCGCACTTAGTCTCGCTTTGAAACAGAGGCTTGGGGCAACAGGGATCGGCGCAGCGCAGCTTCGCTCCGTTACAGAAATCGCGCCGCAATCACCGTTCTTATTATGTGTGAACAGAAGCCCTATCTAGTATGGTTTTCGTGCCGGCGCAAAAGCTATTTGTAGTAGTATGAACACAGCCTTAAGAGAAGCGATAGCGTCCCCAAAACCATCCCATAATGCAATATGGCACAACTCCAAGCCGGTGTCACGCGAAAGCTTTAAATGGCTAATAATCGCTGCGCTCTCTAAATTTTTTTCAGCAATCCAAGAGATCGTTTCGATCATGTCAGTGTTAACCAACTTAAGTGGTTGTTTGAAGTAATACACCTTGTGATTTTTTGTTTGTTTCAAGGAAGTATCTTTTTTTTTGACAATCACCTTAATTTTCTTTTGGTTAAAGCTGTACGCATCGAGAGAGGTGGTCTTAGCCCTTACTGACCCTGCCCCTCCCTCCCCTCCCCTCCCTCCCCTCTCTCTCAGAAATCATGTACGGTTAATGGCCGTTCTTTTTTGCTTTATTTCCTGTCTGTAGGACATCGCAAAGGATATAGAAGCTCTGTTGTAATATCACTTCCAAGATAAGGTTGTTTTAGGTTGTTATAGAGTATAGTTTAGTATCCATTACTATACGCGAGAGTATATTATAACGTGATCAGATGTAGATGAATAAACAATAATGAAATATCTTTTCGTTTGGCTTAGGTGTAGTTTAAGTAGCCATAACACCGTGCGGAAACGCTTACTTTCACTCAAAAACTTAGACCTTTTGTTCTTGAGAAAGCTAAATAACCCGTTGTCGAAAAATCAAGTTAACTTCTCACTGATAGTCTATGAGTTTTTAAGGACAACCACGACGAATCTAACTTCTTGGCTTAAGGAAATGATTGCAAATAATTTATGCCTCTTCAGATGGCATAGCATTCTCGATCTCTTATGAATACAGGTTTTGTTAGTGAAGAATACAAGCCTTAATGCTTGGAAATCTTCTGTTCTCTAAGGCTACCGTAAAACGGTAAAACGAGCAAAAAAAACATGCAACTTGTTTTGCAACATTCCTGCAAAACGAGTTGAATAACGACGTTGCGCGTTTTACCACCCACGCAAAAACATTGCAACCTCATTTGTTGCAAGATGCGTTCCAACGTGGGTGGTAAATCGTGTAACGTCGCTATTCAACTCGTTTTGCAGCAATGTTGCAAGACAAGTTGCATGTTTTACCGTACCTTAAACCTTGCAGTGAAGTAGTATTTTGCGATAAATCGAAAATAGGCTGTTTGGGTTAGAAAGTATTTCATTAAATGTACAGGCTTCCATGTGTAGCCATTAAAAGCAGTGTCCTCACAAGCTGGACCTATTTAACCTCTTTTATGAAGACTGACTCAAAAACTACGACTGTAGTCGGGTTATGTCGGATATGAGTGCAGGCAGAGAGGGAATGGTTTGAGTCTTGTTTGAGATCCCCGATCTGTCGCTGGAAGAAAAACTTCACTTAATGTAGACAAAGTAACCATGGCAATGAATATGTTAAATGTTTTGTCTGAAATAAATAGAGCAGTGGAGTCCAACGATGCAGAGTTTTCAAATCTCTGTTTTTTTACAAGGGATCGAGACGAACTTACTTCAAAGTGGAAGGCAATTCCCTATTTTCACTTTTCCCACAATACAACTTGTTTACCCCCCCCCCCCCCTCCCAAATTTTGCATTGATCATTGATCAATAGGGCCATTTATACGAGAAAAATAAGACGCGTCTTACATAGGACGCGTCTTAAATAAGACGCGAACTGTACCATTTATACGAGCATGTCTTATTTAAGACGAAAACAGCTCGTATAAATGGTTCGCGTCTTATTTCTGTTCTTGACTCATTTTCATGTGAATGTTGCCCGTAGCAACGGCAATTCAACGTGGCGCGCCAAAAATTAACGCATGCGTACTACGCGTTCGCGTCTTATGTAAGACGCGAAGGTCATTTATACGACGCTTTTCTCGTCTTAGCTAAGACGCGTCTTATCTAAGAACAGGTGTTAAGGGCTGTTCTAAAATAAGACGCGTCTTAGCTAAGTCGCGTCTTATTTTAGACGGAATGTGCCGTTTATACGGAAAGTTCGCGTCTCATGTAAGAGGCGTCTTATTTTTCCTCGTATAAATGGCCCTATTGTCTTCTATTTCATCTTCCAGAGGAACAAAAAAACTCGAATCAAAAAAAAAAAATTTAAAACTTTAAAAGTGAACTAACTTGTTTCGCTTCAATGAACTGCCCAACTTACAAAGAGATTTATGCCATATAATTATAATAAATGTATGGTGTGTACATTCGGTCTCAAAAGCTGGGCAAAGGCGTTCTAACTAACTTTTCGTGCCCTTTGCATAAATTAGAATGTTTGTAAGCAGTTGATTAAACAAATTCAAAGTAAAATAGACGACGTTTTCATACTCTTAAGAGTTCTGTTGTGTTTAGCGACAACGAACCAATAGTTTTACCTAAAAATACCGGTTCCTCAATTTCCAATTTTTATCCAACTACGTGCGATACAACAAAATAGAAAAACTTTAACCCTCGGTCGACTGACACACGACTGACTCCCTAGTGACCCTGCTGACATTAAAGAGGTTATATGTCAGGAGGTCATTGCGGTAGAAGTCAATTTTGTGCTGAAGTCATTACTTGATGCATTTAACCATGCACAAAATGTTCCTGTAGGAAGTGTAGAGTTTAATCATATGGAGAACACAATTTTCATCAGGGAGCACCAACCAATTTGGCAATTTTTGCAGGCTTGACATATATTAAAACTTGAAAAAGCTGGCCCAACTTTTTCCATTATCAATCCATGTCCATCCGTAGCAACAGATGACAGGAAGCTTTTTCGATGCCTAAAATATAGTCTTAAATAACAAAACTGCACCATTATATTTGCAATTTAATTGATGACAAGACACGTTTTTGCTTTTGAAAAACAAAAAGGAAATAGGTTTCTTTCAGTAAATTTTAGTGGGCTGATTGCACAGACGAAACCCCAAGAAAATGAATACTACATCCCAGTGATTATTATCATTATTTGTACAGCCTGTATTTAGGTTAAACACAATTAAAATCTTCTTTATCCTACTTTAATTTATATTTTTAGTCCACGTACATTTGCCCCACTACTTCAATTTCTCCCGTCAAAGTTACTAAACTCTCGCCAGTGGAGCAAAATGAGTTTGTCCCTCGTAAAAAGTGAAGAAAACTACCTTAAGAGTTACGCTGTATTTCGAGGGAAAACTCTGCAAAATGAGCTGAATCAACAGATGTTGCTATCTCGCTTACCGTAACTAAGTTTAAAACAGACGAAAATTCCTGAGCGGCAGGAATTAATTGTGCTAAGCGTTGGAACTTCAGACGGAGTGATGGACTTGTTAGTCCTGAAATTGATTAAGGAAGAATTGGCAAAGACAGACCTGGGGCGCAATGTGAAGATCTTCAACCGAGCTATTGAGCCAAATGCTTCTGCGTGCGACCTGTACAAAGCAGCCATCGAAAATCTTCCAAGTCCGCTAAATGATGGCAAAACGGCTTTTGAAATCTGTCAGCAAACCTTTGAAGAGTACCAAAAAAGCCAGATAAAGCCCGTGAAGTTTGACATCATACATTTCATCCACAGCATCTACTTTAACGATGTCGAGAAAGCTTTACGTCATTGTTACGAGACTGAACTTGGCGATAAAGGATATATCATCTGTATTGCAACAAGGAGGGATTTGATGTTTAATGTGGCATTGAAGCAACGACTGCAGATTGGTGTGTACGGTGATGGGACTCACGATGTAGTGGAAAAAATTTTTGAGATCGCCAACGAAAATGGCTGGAAATATGAAGTGGATCACCACGACTCTTCCTACGACGTCACCGAAGTATTTGACCCGAAGTCAACCGAAGGTAATAGACTGCTCGACTTCATGACAGTGACGGCAAATTTCCGCGAGATGGCGGACCCGCAGCTTGTGGAAGAAACTCTGGCTTTGATTAAAGGTCTTTCTGTTGTCAGGGACGGCAAACACTTTGCTGAAAAGAAGGACTCTTTGGTTATCATCCATAAGAATTAAATAGCGTAATGTTTCCATAAACTAAGCCGCTGGACCAGTTAGCTTTATCAGTCGTAGTTTTAACAGTATTCGTAAGTAGCTTTTCAAATGGTTATGACTAGAATGGATACCTCAAAATCAGGTTGGACACCTTATGTTTATTACACAACGCTATAATCTACTCCACGCTATGCGAATTTAAAAAGTGGGGAAATCAGAGTAAAAGCCAATTGTGAAAGGAAAAGAGTTGGATACAAGGTTTAGCACCGAAGTACAGTGATTAGGGTTGAGCGCTGTTTTAAAAACGGTTAGCTTTCAATAATGTAATGATCAACGCTATGTAAAGTACGTTAAAATTAACCGGTCTCGGCAGTTATCCCTTGATGGTGTAGTGGATACGGATGTGGATTATATATCAAATTACACGGGTTCAAGTCCTACGAACTACCTACTGTTTTCTTCCGTTGTCTTTCTTTTCTTATTTACTACTTTAAGTTATAAGACTCCTATCGTGTATGTTGAGCGAAGATGACAATCTGACTTTGGGGTATCCATTCTAGTCACAACCCTTTTCAAATAGTCCGGCTTATAACATCATCGCCCAGAATGCCTTTGTCTTTCGCGACATGTACTTAAAGTGTCCCATGAAAAGCAGTGCAAAATAAAGAGATTTGGAAACACGTTCTTGATTCCTGCACTTGAACTTAATATTTTTTGCTTTCCTTCCTCTCCTCTATTTTCCATTTTTCCCTTCCTTTCACTTTATCCTTTTGCACCTCATTTTTAAGCTGTGAAAAAGTTGTTTTGTTTGTCACAATTTGTGCAAAGCTAAGGATGTTGCCATGCACAGGTGGTTATTGGGGTCTGATGTGTTAGTATGGGGGAGGAGTACTAAACACCCTTTGTTGTATAAGAATGGTTTCCCAACAGCGCGCGCTCTCATTGGTTACTTCGAGGTGACATGACATCTAACAATCAAACTCTTTCCCGCCAAAATCTCTGAGCGGGCAACATTGCAAAATCTATGACATCAGAGGGTAACAGTGCACTGTTACCCGCGAAGGTTTACCGATGACCGCCGAATTTCCAGCTATATAACGATGGTCCCTCGGGAAACAGTTAATTCCTGAGATTCTCGGGAAACAAAATAAACCGTTTCCCGAGGGACTAGTCATTAAGCGTTGAGAACGAATGTCGCTAAGTATTGTGCAAAATTGGAAATGGTCTATCAAAACTTTCCCTCATCGTACTTTGTGTGTTGTTAGTACTTCAGATGAAACTACTCACTGTGGCATTTGTTTGATTTCAAACGAAACCTGTTCTGGGCATCACGGGGGGAAGTTTGGGCCAAAATTGCATTTTTTGTGAAACTTTTTTTTCCTTGATAACATTTTTATCGAGAAGAGGATGATATTTTGCTATCATGTAAACATATTTTTGACTGTTAGTCTGCTTTCTGAAATATTTACCTAACAAAACTCCAGCTTTTAAGGAGAAAATTGTCAAAAAATGCAATTTTTGGCCCAAACTTGATGCCCAGTGCAGGTGTTTGTTAGAAGTCGAGCAAATACCACAGTGAGTAGTTCATCAGGGCCCAGTTCCACAAACATTCTAAGCACGGTTTTCTTGTCTAAGAACAAGAAACTCGAGCTTACAAAATACTGTTGTGCCTTTACTTCGAAAAAAAAAGAGAAATGATAACACAAAATGTTACTCTAAGCAATACGTGGGAAGGTAAATACAAAAAGTGGAACTAGTGTCATGGAGTTGCTGACATACATCCAGAAGTCATCAGAAGCTATCAGACAAACTGGACGATATGATCCAAGTGATCTGTGACGTCATTGCGGGGGCCTGGGGAAAGAAATTTTAATGCCGTATCCCATAAACCAACGCGCGCACCAATTCAATTCAATTCAATCTGTTCCCGTCAGCTTTGGTTTATGGGATACGGCATTAAAATTTCTTTCCCCAGGCCCCCGCAGTGACGTCACAGATCACCTGGATCAGCTTTACTAAATACACAAAAACTTCGGATAAGAGAGCTGGACGGAAGAGCATGGTTCAAGTCGTGGATGCCCGAGCCTGAGATCTCTACCTCGTTCCCAGGATCCTTCCTACTAGTCTCACTGAGCGAGTAGGAGGGGACCCTGGGAACGAGAGTACATTATATTGAGGTATTCTTAGTCTTTAGCACTGAATATTTGTGGTTATACTCTCATCTGAAGTCATTTTGAAGTAAAGGTTCAAAAAGAGGAGTCTGCATTCAACTTCTTTTCATAAGACAATTTATATTTCGTTTGTCTCATTGTCAATAAAGTTTTGGTTCTCTGAAATTGTGAATAACTATGCGAAGGAAGTGATTTCGCACATGACGCAAATCGTTAAAATTTTGTTCAAATCAGGCTGAATAAATACATTGAGCAAATAGACAGTACGAAACGCCTATGTTATTGCTATCCTCGATTCCGTTTTGGCTGTTCAAAGCACTTAACGATTGCCAAGACTACGGAAAGGTCATTTGGCAAACATTGCTTCAGGCATGCTACTTTCGGCCGGATAATCCTTTAAATGTTTTGGTCGTCATTTAATTATAGGAGATGCCTTTATTTCTTTGTTTTTGAACTCCACTGGGAAATAAACACAGCGTCATGCTTTACAAAGCCTTATTTGCTTCGGGCCTTTTAGCAGATAAGTGCTAATTTTGACCCCCCACCATCCTTTGTTAGATTGAACAGCCCTCCTAGCTTGCGTGGCGCCAAATGTCTGGACGAACCAAAACTGCATCAGGATTGCACGAAATGCGGGCAGGTAATTATGTTCCTAAAGCCCGGCGATAATTTTATTTTTGAACGTGCTTGGAATTTCAATGAAGCCATATGCAGTAGTCACCCTCCCCTTGAATTTTGCAGAGTAACGGTACCACGGAGCGACTAGAAACTTTGGCCGTTGTACGGTCAAGACCGAGCCAACTAAACTGTCAAACGTGTTCACAAGCCAACAAAATGATTTTTATTGCAAACTGTTTTTGTAAGTTAAAGGTAGGGTTGCGGGGAGGGGGGGTTGCTTATTTGAAACTTTTGGTCAGTGGGTGGGGGAGGGGGACGTGAATTAGTAGGGCAAGGATATGATCCCAAAAGTAGTCAAAGTCAAAATTCATCTAGATTTCCAAATCTCATTGGGTGCAATGCAGAAAAGCAGATAGTACCACGTGAAAGCGCTGCTCAGTAGATTTCATTTAAATGGGCACATCATAAGATTTTCTAACACAGCGTCAAATATTCGGCAACCGTACAAGCCTCCATTATCATTCTGAAAAGGCCAAATACTAGCTAACATAGATGCCGAAATACTTTCCCTGTGTTGTACAGGTAATAATCGAAAACTTAGAGAAGTATATGGTGCGTTTCAGCTGTGCTTTGAGAATATGTGCAGTATCAATGAATGATACATGGTAAATTATCCGGCTTAGAACTTGTTAGTCAAGAGAAATACTTTTGTTTAAATGGCCTTAAAAACTTCTACAAACCCCTTGATCTAACACATAGCTGACTGAGTCCCAAGATTTCTCAAATGACTGCTCAATTTTGATGGTGGAAATCTAAGTTAATGGAACACCCGTTCCGCTTGGTTCATTCATTCATTTTATCTTGGCTCATTTGGCTCAAGACGTTTCGTTTTCAATGTTTGTCCTCATTAGAGACGCCTGTTCACTTGGCACCAGCTCACATCCCCACCCCTCCCCCCGAGACAATAATAGCTTGCTCGCGGGCTAACAGTGGCAGGAGCAATATTGCTGACAGATAAATTTCTCCGGGAAGTTAGTAATAAGGATGTTAAATGAGATATGAAATTGTTAGGATGGCTTAAGATAAGAGAAACACATCGAAAAGCCATTGTCAATGTGTGAAAGAAAGAACTGCAGTTGTCATGAGTGGCTATGAGTATTAGCATTTTTTAAAAGTTGGTGTTATTAAAAATATAACGAGTTTTGATTCCTTGTCTCGTCTCTCTCCACGAGTTCAGTTCAACGAATATTCTTCTATGAATACATCAATGTATACTCTTAATTTAGGAAAGTGATAGACATAACTCATATGGTTCGCTCAATTTTCATGTCAACTTGAACGACTTAGGCAAACAAAGACAAAAAACAATGAAAAACTCTTAGAGCACTTTGATGGAAAAGGCTGTCAAACTCCCACATGAATAGAAAAGGAAGCGCAAATAATGGCCGAAAGCAGCTGGCCTTGTCTTAGTCAGTGATGTCTAGCGAACGAATATTTAACATTTCATGGACGTTAAAAACAGTCATCATTTTCAAATTTTAGGTTGAAAGATGAGTTGATGAAAACGCACTCGTGTAGTCAGCATTTCTCCCTGGATGAACCTTGAGACCAAACAGGCTGGAACATGACCCGCATTGCCTAGCTTGCAGGTAAGTCATTCTTTCTCTATATCCTATCAAAAGTGTGATAATATTACTACTAAGCTTCAACGTATTTGTTAAAGAACGTGGTTATTAGAGAGTAGTCCATGGATTTGAAACGTTTTCGTTCTTAAGTTTATTAATTATGAAAATTCGCCTCTGCTGTAAGTACACTTTATATCTAAAAAATATTCATATGTGTCGCTTGGCGTTTTCACGTCGTTTTTTATCTCACGGTTCAACAGCTGAACTTCATTTGTTTCCGCTTAGTGCAACCAGGAAAAAATCAAATGAAAATAATTAAAACAAGTATAATTTAAAAAAAAAAATTGTGAATAAAAGTAAGCAACCGCACAGAGCAGATGGAAACTAAAAATTACTGTCCAACATAGCTTTTTAAATGAATGGCAGCAGTAAAAGATTTTATCCACAGACTCAAAAGATCGCTCGAACGCCGCATCCTGAACTAATCAATAGTGCTGCAGAAGCTGCTCAGCATTTGAGGATTTCATCCAGATTCCGGCGATAAACTCGCGCTGTAGATTGGATAAACTACGGCCACAGTTTCCTAGCAGGACAAATAACTCAGAGTGTCCGTTACTCGATAGGGTTGTAAACTGAATTTTAAAGCCAAACGTGTCGCCTAATCGAGCTCTGATTGTCAATAACTACACCTCACCTACAATCAACCAAGGGGCTGAATTATGAAAATCTCTTGCGCCGTTAACAAGTCAGTTATGACATGAAACCACTAAAAATATAAACAAAAGAGGGGCAAGCTGGGTTTTACTTTCCAATTGCGGGTAGGTTTTCTTGTAAAGCAGTAACAACTCCTTTTTAGACAGCGTACAACGGCGACGCTGATTAAAAGCGCTTTCAAAATTAGTCCTAAATATCAGTAATCTTTTTGAGGAAGTAGTTTATTTTCTTTCATTAAACAAACATGTAGGGAAAAAGCAGCGAGGTCCAGCTCGGTTTTTCATATGTAAATTTTTGTTGTACGAAAAAAGTCAGTTGTATACATATGATAATTTGGTAGTTTACCTGCCCTCCCTGAAACTGAAATATAAGCGACGATTTTCGACGTTTCTTCGTCACGAAAAAGTCTAAAGCTTACAACTGAAATTCACCCTTCTTTAAAAAAATAATATTTATAGAAATTAATACTTCCTACATTTGTGAACGTCCTGCACATTTAGTAGTGATCCGCTTGGGGCAAAAGAATTTCTGGTCTTTTGTATAACGAAATACTAAATTTTAGGTGACAATTCGTTGGGTACCATGCTATTAAGATATTAAAGCTATTTTTCATGTAGTGTAATTAGCTTTAGGTAGGGATCTTACAGTGAATGGCTTGTAGCCCCCCAGGACGACAACAACTAAGATTGTCAAGGATCTAAAAAATTAAATGTTCAATTTGGGAATTCTCTAGCCGAGGCAGTTGATATCCCCCACAAAGATATTGTAAATGGATTGCAAACAAGTTGAATAGCAAAAAGCGAGGGAAGTAAAACCAGAGAATTTTATGGTGAAAGCGTAAGTAAAAACTTGGCATTTTTTAAAGGGAATTTCATAGTTTGACAAAGTGGTGATCATTTCCGCGAAAAACGCTTTCAACGGTAATGTTTAGTCTTCATTGGTAAGGTAGATAACAACGCTATTGTAAAGGTCTTTTAATTGGGCAGTATTGAGTGAAAGGAGCTTTATCACAAAAACGCTTTTGGCGTGGACTTCACATTTGGAAAAGTTTCTTTTGGTAAATGATTTATGTCTAAAAGAAAGAAACCGCTATAGAAAGCATTTGCGGTCTTCTTGCAAAATTTGACTTTGGTATAGAATTCTGTTCGTAACTCGATTTTCGTCGTAGTATGAATTTGTTTTCAGTTACCATGAAATATTGAAATTAAGGTATTTTCTTAGCGATAACCTTACTGGTGTAGAAAAAGAGGAAGTTTTAATCCAAGTTAACTTTAGAAGGTCTGGGTTGTCAACTTGAGCGTTTTGTGTCGTTCAGAATTGGTAATTTTTATCTCGACAACTACTCACTCGTTCCAGTCTGTTCTCTTCCATTTTCTGTATTGCTAGCTCGCATTACTATTCCAGGGCCTGCGCAAGCGCAGTCTTCATTACAGAGATTTTTTTAGATTCACATTTTACTGCAAACGTCAGATTGATGTGGATAATTTCTCATGTAAGAAACCGACGTGAAACTATATGAATGGTAAACCACAAGCAAAGAGAAAACTTGGAAACTGGTTGCTTCACATTGCGTGATCCTACTGGGAAAAGTAATGAATTCACGCTCAGACTTAGCTGGGCGTTATTTGGAAAGCTGCAAACTTATGCCGGAGGAGACATATTATGCCGTTTTCGTTGAAGCGTTTCCTAACATTGACTATTTGACTTGTGTAGTATACAACTTTGTGGAGAACAATTTTTTAACGACAACATTACACGCTTTAATCTCATTTAAGCTTCTGAAGGGAATTAGTTCTTACGGGAGCAAAAAGCACACAAGGTTGGGTCCATCTTACTTGCCTGGATATACAACCACAGAGCAAGATAGCTCCATCTTTTTAGCTCGGTCATTTCACTATAGTGCAAAATCCTTTCCTCCTGTCTGCACAGGGGATGATTGTTATAACTTGTCGGGCTCGGGTCAGGTCAATTCTCAGCGAAAGAGCACGCCATCTTGTCAGCTCACCGGGGTGCCGAGATAGCCGCCATTTTGCCAGTTAGGATATCCAATCCCAAGGCAAGATAGCTCTATGTCCATGCAATCCGCGGAGCACTCAGCAAGCGACCGTGCGTCCAACATTAAAGTCAATGATCTCATCCCCAGTTTGTTACCTCTGCGTTCTGCGCATGCGTCCGTGACGCATTAGAATCCTTAAAGACGCAAAATAATTCATGGCATGCGTCCCGTAGGACGCAAAGAGCGTTGGATCGATCCATGTGTTTTCCTAGAAGTGTCCTTAGCAGTTATTATGGCTGTTATTTAACGATACATATTTCTTTTAGCCTCAATTGTTGTGCTTTAAAATAGAAGGACTATATTTTAATTTTAGTGTATTGTAGTAAAGAGTTTTGGAGTCTGTCCTCTGTCTGGTTACATAAAGGCCCACGCATTTTCAATTTCAAATTCGTTGTCTTTTTAACTGGTACTCATGATTTTTCACAAAATGAGTCCCAGGACTCACCGTAATTATTTGTAACAAAACCACTGGGGTACTCTAGGGACCAGGTTGCAGTTACTTTTGAAATGAAAAACGGATTTATTTCATATCTGTTTTATTTAATGTAGGAATCGGTCTATCCAAATCCTATTGATCCTTACCAGAAGTTGTAAAGGGAAATATTCAAATAGTAAACTTTGAATCTTACCAGGAGGGCTTCAAAGGGAAAAAATCACGCTTCTTTACCTTTCAGGCCCTTATGGGCTATGTAGAAGCAAAGCGCTTATGTTGGTCGACAAAATTTTATGGTGTGACTCTTCAAATGGAAGCTACTGAGCAATAGTCTCGGAAGGTACTATCTATTGGTTGTTTTTCTCTTTTTTTGTGCCAAATGGAAAGCAGGTCATGCTTTTTTGCCGATCTGTAAAGACTGTCATGATATCAATTACCATTTCTATTCATAGAACTGTAGCTTGTTCGGTATTTTAAATTTTTTGTTTTTGCTTAATATTGACACAGTATTTGTTTATTTTTAAAACTCTTTTGTGGAGGTATGTTATCTCTCAAGACCTCAAAGCGGAGTACTTACCGCATTAGGAGTTGCGTGCTCGTTTTGGCTTGTTGATAGAACAGAGAAAGAATGTGAACTTAATATTTTGAATACTTTTACACTAAAAATAAAACGAGCAGACGAGACCAAAATCAGAAGATAATTAAATGATTACCGCGCAAATTTCTAAAAACTGCATGACGAAAGCCCTAATCAAAGGACCGAGATCAGGATTGAATTAAGGTTGAATCACTTCGCATGCAGATTCAAGTTAGATATGTGCGGTCTTAGCAGGGTCAGGTTAATTTTGGGTGTTCACAAGAGAAGAGTAAATGTATGATATTTCGAGAAGTTTCCTTATTAAGATGCAGGAAAGTAATAAACGTGACTAGCGAGGTCGTGGTAGCTACTTGTAGCTCGCAGGGTGTGTTTGCTAGGAAGTGAGATATGTACAAACACTGACACCCACAAGGGACAAAAAAAATAAGAAGAAAGTGATAACAACAGCCAATGCTAGAGAGCAAAATAACTTGACCTTATCAGTGATATTAGAAATGTATCCAAAAGTCTGTGGTCAAAACATCTTAAGAAATACCAAAAACAAGTGACCCATATTGTATAAAAATAATACAAATATTTTTTTTATGCGTCCTCTTTATGAATGCCATAAGCCCCCTCCCTTCAAATTGTTCTGCCGACTAGAAAAGTGGCTCATTTCCAATCGAACATCATCAGACGATAACGCTGTCTTGATTGCGTAGCTAGGTCGTAGTGAGATCAAATAAATTTAGTGGATTCCAAGCGAAAGCTGTTGTGAAACCTTTGATTACTTGTTAAGTGTATTTGCAAGTTTAAAATGGCGAGATGCCTAATGTAGCCTTTTTGTTGAACAAAGAGTGTGAGCAAAAACATGATCAATTGTTTAGGGGCGGACTATTACAATAGTTAGTTATGAGCTGCATGAATTTAGTGTTTTAAGTTTTCCCTTATTTCTTCATTTATTTACCTTGCATGACTATATACATATTTTTCACTTCCCCCCGCCCACCCCGCCCCCATCCCATAACTTTTCTAATGGTCCCTCTACTATGGTTTTGTTTCAGATGAAAAGTTGCCGCGCACATAATTAACCAGATTATCTCAAAACCTTTTCATGCGGGCTTAGAACAAAGGTGACTTTGACTTTCAAAGAAAGAATCACCGGGCAAAGGACTAGCTAGACAGAGAATTCGCCCGCTCATCCTCTGAAAAGTATGAGCGCTATATAAATATTTTATTGCAAGGGAATCCAAGACAGTCCCTCGCCATGAATTCCGGATTCCGGATTTCAATTGTTAGTAGGATTTCGGATTCCTTTAACTGTATTCTGCATTCCACAAGCAAAATTTTCCTTGATTCCAGAATCCAGATTCCCTAATACATGTGGCGAGAGAATCAAAGTGAGGGCTGCTCACGATTAGAGCGATTTTCGCATGACCTTGAAATAAAAACGCGCGAACAAAACAGAAACATCAAACAAACGGAAATAGAGTGATTTGATTGGTTTATCGAACGGATACGAACGCGCGTGGCTCTTGGCTGGTTAAGCGAACGCTCGGGTGAAAAAAACTTTATGCTTGAGTACCAACCTCGTCCCCAAAAGGATCGCGGCCTCTGTGAACGAGATTGCCTGAGAAATTTCTGGAAATCAATAGACAGCTGTCTATGGCTACAATCCCGCTCTGTTTTGAGTTCTTGTGGTGTCGTGTTGATGTCTTGCAAAGTTAATTTTTCACGTAGTACGATCAGCGTTGTAGTATTCTGCTTGCAGAATTTGATATGTCCATGTTTTGATCTTTTCATCCATTGGCTGATAAAACAAAAAACGAAACCGAAACCATTTTTCAAGGTCATACGAAAATCGCTCTATCTTTTTGATACTAGTGTATTCCCGTGAGTACTTGCGAATGTCAAATCGACTAGTATACGTGAAGTCCATCACTTTTTTCTAGATCTTGGATGTCGAGAATTTTTTATACACCCGGCAAGACGTTTTGCTTGATAATGTTCCACGCTTATTGATAATGACTCCCAGTCTTTCCCAATTCCTTGATTAAACGCATAAGAGGTGACTTACGATAGCATTTTCTATTTTTTCAGCGTTTTTAGTGCGGAATAGGATTTCAGGATTGCTCTCCAAAGCTCGATTTTGGCAGCTTTTACTAGCTTTTGGGAGTGAAAAGCTTAAATCAAATCCAATTAGAACATACGAGTTAATTGTGTTTGCGGTCCATTAGGCTCATAGTATCAAGGTCAAACAGGGCTCGCAATGCTGTTATTTGAAGGATAACCACGAAATGCAACGTTTGTCGTTCTGGTAGAAATCCCTAGAATAATTATCACCCAGCCCAGCTTGACCTCGATACTACTAGCTTTGAAAAGTTCCAAAATTTACTAAGAAATATATCTCTTATAAATTTTCAAGTATTTAAATAGCTGTATCTAAATCAGTGTTTTTGTATTGTTCAATATTGGCGCGATCGACACCAAACTTCAGATTTTATGAGCAAAACAACAGCTCTGCAAGTGCATCACGCTTTTTAGTACACTTTTTGACGTCTACTGCACGACAACGACTTGAAACCTCCTAATGCGACGTTTTATGGAGGACGTAATCAATTTTGAAGAATTCTCGTTTTGTTTTTGAACTTGGCTACGGTCCTTAAGAATTGAAATCCAGGAAACATCGCCCACGTTGGACCAACTGAGAGGGTCTGAGTTAATAGCCGCGACAAAGTTTGAAAGAATGTAAATTCATTTTTTAGCGATGTGCTCTCTGCCTTCATCGTCATCGTTACTTAACCCTTTAAACCCTAATATCAAAATTAAAATTCTCTTTACTGTCCCTATACTTTTTCAATAGAAGTAGTGGGAAGAATTTGTTGAAATATCAATTAGACTCATCTTCCCTGATTCATGTACTCAATTCTCATGACCACTCCACTCCAATGATATTATATGGAGAAATTTCAAGCTGATCAATCTTAGGGCTTTAAGGGTTGACTGCACTATTGATGCACAGAGCGTTCGCTTAGCTTACAAGTTGTGGAAGCAATCGTAAAGCCACATACTGAGCGCCGCGGCCTATTTACACTAATCTCGATAATGTGCTATATTTATAAGTTCTTTCCTTGAGAAAAAAAAAAGAAAATGCTTCATTAGTGGCTCGTTTTTAGAGGACGTGCATTATATCAGTAACTGGCGAAGATGCTCAAGCCAACGACCAATATTCCGGTATTCAATTCACGCAAAGTTTCTACGATCCCTAGCGAAGTTTCCGTCAGTAGGCGGTTATTATTTGTTAGGTATTCAACCGCTAAATGCCTACTTTTATGAAACAAAAATCTCCTTCAACGAAAACAATTTACTTCCTTTTTCCTATTCACTACCAGTCGTTAAAATCGTTTCCTCAAAATTTTTGAGTAATGAACTTTAACTCAACGACAAAACTTCTGTCTTCATAAGATCTAGAACATGCGTCACTAAACACTGATATCGCCAACGACTTCCCAACGATTTAAGGAGTAATGGAGTAATTATCCCCGCAAATTGACCCTCGTATACTTCCTCGTTGTTTGCAATTGGCTAACAACAATTGAAAATTTACGCCGTTTTACGCATACATGATATTTTCAAAACAAAGATACTTTTAACATCTGTAACAAGTGGTAGTTATGAACACTCGGAGAGTAATCTCGGTAATGGCCCCAATTTAACAGAACGTTTAATTTATGTGCAACGATTCTTCGGAGAGTTCTTGAGAATTGACGTCATAAAGAACTGTTCGAACGTTGTAAACATCCGTGTTACTGAACAGAAACAAATCAACGACATACAGAAACGTTCGCAAGAAAGCGCCCATGAAATAGTTTTATATGAAACTCGATTTCGTTGGACCTTCCGCAGCCTAGAATTAATTCAGCACCGTCCCCGCCTCTAATTTTGCAGTTCTTGGATAAAACTGCGCCAAAGTAAGTGAATTTTTAACGTAGAATCACTAGAACATGTCAGTACCCAACCGTAACAACAACAACAACAAAAGTTTATTTCTACTGTAGACGAAAAGAATTTACAAGAAATATAACTATTCAGAACAATACACATAGTAGGGTTACTAGGGGCTGTTTTCAGTGGAGCGTTTCTCTGAAGTTTGGTAGTAGTTAAAATCGGGATTACGGAGTATCAACCTTTCCAATCCTGGAAAGTGTTATAATGTTGTTCCTATTCTGCCTTTTAAAGTCTGCATACGAGTTATTTTCCATGACCATTCAAGGATCTCCTTAGCAGTGCTATTATTGAGATAGTACGGTAATACTCCTGTTTTTTGGAATTTACGCAATGAAATTTAAAACATTTCTTGAATTTTAACTTTGAGCCCACTGCCAAGTCACTGCGTGTATTTTAATATGATGTGGAAGGATGTTCTGAAGAGGGATAAAGTTCTTGCGGGGTGTATTCAAATTTATGTACACCATCGGTAGCACTCCTTTAGTACTATTTATTATGCTGTACAAGGTGGTTCTAACTTTTGAGTCAAGGTGGATGAAATCCTAAAGTGTGACCATTCTTTCATGTGGCAGTGTCATGTAGTGTTTATGATGCTATACAAGGTGGTTGTTACTTTTGAGACGAGTATATGGATGAAATCCTATGGTGTGACGATTCAAATATGAGCGACTGAGCAGTTCAGTTTCTTATAGTACTGTTTACCATTTAAATAAAGGCAACCGAGCAGGTCTTTGCCCGTCTTTCCTTAGGTACTTATCAATACACTGTACAAGGCAGTTCTACAGTTTTGAGTCGGTGGATAAAACCCTGCAACCATGCAAATCGGAAAACTCCCGCGTAGAGCAGTACTTTCCTGTACGTAGGGCTCTTTACCAGGGGTGATGAATGGTCCATTAAAATTTTTAGTTGCTCGCAAAATTTTACCTTTGCTCGATTTGCTCGCAAAATTTAAACGAGTGCTCGCTTGCTCGTGCTCCCCAAATTTTTGCGTTGCTCGCAAGCTCGCAGAGCACATTTTTATTTCTGCTCAAGCTCGCAAAAAAATCGCAGTGCTCGCAAAGACCATTCGTCACCCCTTTTACCAGGAGGTTTGCACGAAATCCTTGGGTGTGACAATTCAAATTAAAACTTTTCGGTCGGCACTTCCCATTATTTCTGGTACTGAACATGTATAATCAATTTCAATGAAAAACTAAGTATAATCGAAATGTATGTTTTTGGTGTTGCTGGAAAAATCATGAACCAGTGTGTATTAATGCTATCAGATTTTTTGATCAAGGTATTAAACCTTTTTATATGGAAAGCTTTTTAGATGAGAACAAGCTGCTATGAACGTGACTGATATGAAGGGGTGACGAATGGTCTTTGCGAGCATTCGCGAGCATGCCGAGCACTGCGATTTTTTTGCGAGCACGAGCAGAAATAAAAAAATTGCTTTGCGAGCAACGCAAAAATTTGGGGAGCACGAGCAAGCGAGCACTCGTTTAAATTTTGCGAGCAAATCGAGGAAAGGTACAATTTTGCGAGCAGTTAAAAATTTTAATGAACCATTCATCACCCCTATATGAGTGTAACTCGTAAACTTCCTTTGGCACCTGCTGTTCCAGCATAGCATGGAGATGAAGCAATTCAAGGGACGCCAAATATACCTTGTGAAAACTTGGTGCAAGACACGTTCAATACAGATGATCTCTTTAATAATCCAGTCGTCATTTGACGTCACTTAGTATAAATAATGCAAGGAACGCGTGTCAAAACAGTAAAGAGGAGGGGGGGGGGGGGGGGGGGGTTGAACACCGCTGCCAAGTTTTCTACGAAGAGGTTGCGTCACATACACATATATATCTACCACTTTGTCTGAGCCTTTTGTATACCTTCCATTGGAAAACGGTACCCCTTTCACATACCTACTTTAACGCTCACCTTCCTCCCATTGAATAATTTTAGCCTGCATGATAGGCGCGGATCAATTTAAGTTTCTGGGAAACTGCCCACCTACCCCTCCCCTAACCCAACATTTTGCTATGCGCTTGGAAGTTGAATGGGCGCGAGAACGAACGGGACGCACAAGGGAACACGCGTGTCTCCCTTGCGCGCGCCCGTAAATTCCTAGCGCCTGCTGTTGGCTTAGGGGAGGGGTAGGTGGGCAAGTTTGTTTATTCTGAAGCGCAGATTTTTTTTCGCTCGTCAGGCATTTGAGTCTGGGTTGGGGCATATATATTTAGGTGGATCTCTTAAAAGAATTAGGCCGAAGATTCTTTCACGTTTTTCGTGAGCCTTACCAATGCTTCCAGTAAACGTACCGAGTGTGACGTAAGCGTCCCTCCCATGCATACACTAGTGGGTTGGTGTAATTGCGGTGCGCCGTGCTGGCGCGCGCGAAGCTGTTAGGACAATAAAAAAGGCGGAATAAGTCGCAGCAGGTGTCGATGGGCGAAGAATACGGAGAATGTGGATCGTTATCACCCGTAGTAATAATATATAATAGCATTTTGGTATAAAGCAAGCTTATAACACGTATCCCTGCGGTTTTCGTTTCATTAAAATAGGTGTCAGGCGTCCGAGAGGACAACATTTAGAAGTGCTTGTTTTCCAGCCAGTTTGTGGTGTTCTGTCTGCAGTCCAAGGAGTTTCGCTACGCTTGTCAGGTAAGTTGATGTATATCGCACGAATTGTATAAAAGAAATGTCGTCCAAAGTAAATATTTTTTACGGTAATTGTAAGGGATCCATCGATATCTGCGCCAAAATCGATTAAGAAAAATGGAGGCTTAGAGGATTGGTCTTTATAGTATGTAGAACGAAGGTAAAATCCTGTATCGGTTTAAAATAGTAATGAAGCATATTTCGAGTTAGGTAATTAATGCTGGAGTGCGTCACGGACGATAAAACAGGGAAAATGCAATCAATGCTAAGATGCCCAACCCATCACGTCTATGAACCAAAACTAAGTCACGCTGATGGCCAACAAAGAGAAAAAAAGGGCAAGGCAGTTTTCTTGGCATATGTTTTTTGTTATCTCCTGGTAAGTATTTGTATTCATTTTCTGCTGGAATAATTCCGCCGAAAGGGTTTTTTGGGCTTCATTACCTCAAATTGTGTTCCACCAAAGACATGGAACATTGTACTTACTTTAAAAGTAGGTGTCATCTCCTTGGTAACGAGAATATTATAATCAGGAATATTTCATGCAATCGGTGAAGCAATGCTTTGTAAATAATCTTGAATATTCAGACCAAAACACGAAGGAGATACATAGATTCCAACGACTGCGATCAAGAAAATAAAATTTCTACTCGAGCTCTTAAGAAAATAATTTTGGAAATGTCGTGAAGGGAATAAAAATTAGTGAATACTTATAAAAACTGTGTTTCCGACAATCGACCTTGACATTTGACTATTCACGATTGGTTCACTGGTCGATTTTCTTTTTTCTCGCAGATTGGCCGTTTTTAAATGTCTTCTCTGGACTAATTTTCTTAAACATTCTTGGTGGCGTTACTTATAGTCAGAGTAGTTTCATTTTCGGAAAGTTCAAATGGTGCTATAGTCTTCTAACCGAAAGGAAACACTGAGATATCAATAAATTTTCCGAGACCCCCAGCTTAGTATATATTTTAAGTACTTCTTGTTTTTGTCCCCTTTTTGCTAAGCTTGAGTTGGTTACAAGGGCATTATTCGAGTTTAAACGTTTTTCGTTTTTCAAACATCAGTTCATGATTCAGCGATCTCTCCAATCTACTCGTTTTGCCCGAGGCTGATACAAACCGCTTAAGAGCTTTGAATTCAAAATGGCTTTTGTGTGGATATTGAGCGCCAAGCAAGTCACGTATTTAGACTAAAGCAAGACGAAATATTATGTTAAAAGAAGTTAAAAGCATCCGGTTATACTAGCGAGCGAATGATGAAAAAAATCCCTTGTACTAGGATAGCCGGTGTACTGACTGCTGAGAGTAAATTTAGAAAAATATAGCCAACTACAAAAAAAGGGTCAAACGGTGTAATCTGATCGCCCAGGGAAAAAAAAAGGGAAAACGAAAAAATGGCGCACGGTCTTCTGTAAGTCCATCCATTTGGTTATAAAATGCTATTATTGGATAAAGTTGGTTTTTCTCTAGCATAAATTTCATAAAATCCGGGTTAACTCCTACCTTTTTAAAGGCAAACTTTAAAGGTGAACTGTTGAAAAACTCAATGAAGTTTTACGCAATACGTTCATGATGTATTGTTTGTTTTTCAATCATAAAAGGAAACATCCAATGTATGATTTTTTTGTATATTTCCCTATAAAATTTTTAGGCCTCCAGAGGCGTTTCTATTTATGAAAAGGTTAAAAATGACAAGCTTTAGGAAAAACTGAATGTCATGAGGTTACGCTCACTCATAAGACGACTAGCGCCACGATGTCTGGCATTAGATGGAACGGCAATGAAGGGGGTTATTTCAACGACATGTTGATCCAAGATCGCGCTAAGCCACGTTTCCTTTTATTGTTTGGGATCGCATTGTTGTCATATCCCATATTGAAATAGCCCCCGCATTTGTTCAAAAATTCTTCTTGAGCCCTCACTGGTACGACATGTCTGGATAAAAATACGGCGATATTGTCATCGCGGGTCGTGTATAAAGACACTTATATCCCTCACAACTGACTTTAGAAACACAACGCGTTAAAGCCCAAGGGGTGGTTAAGTGTACTTACAAAAGGTGCCAAGTTCCCGCGAAGAGCTAATGGGGCTTAACACAGAAAAATACGCGTTTGATAAGGCGGTAAATAGCTCTTTTGTCTACGAGTCGCCTTTGGGGCATGGACTATCTTTTGTACCGTATGTTAATGGCTCTTTTCATCCAAGAAAAGACCGTGCAACACATATTGCGTACATCGATTTTTTTGTTTCAATTGCTTCAAGAAAAAAGAGAAATGTAACAGAAATCGTGAAAAACATCTCAAAGAAGGGCGATCGATCGATCGATGTCAGGTACTCATATTTTTTTCAAAACTGCGTTTCCGTGCCCTGTAATGACTCTGTAATCCTCTTCATTTTGCGTTATTTCTTTCATTGAACATATTAACATGCATTATAATTTCGTGACTCCTGTACCAAGGAACTAGAAAGTCCAGTTTCTTAAACTGCACTGAAATAGTTCTATTTAAGCATATATCAACAAAACTCTATAAAGCCTGTTAGTTTAAAATATCGGTTTGGGGTTCTTTTGTATTATTTCCTTTTCCCCGGATTAGTCATTGCACAAATTTCTTATTTATTATTTTCCGTTGAGGAGCCTTTGTGGTGGCTCTTATTAAAAGGCTTTTACGCTCCATATCGGATCGGAAGCCCGTTCAAATGAAAGATAATCATAAACCCGCCATAAAGTCTGATGTGGATTGAATGGGATCAAGCCTATCTTCCGATAAACGTTGGTTTTGTTTGGAGCATTAGTATTGGGGACCCATGCATGATATAGCAGAGTGAGTTAAGGATGGATTTAGCCCTAAATCTGTGGACAGTAAATACTCTTTTATTCGTTTTTAAAGCTTTCCTCTTAGTTGAAACGTTACCTTTCGTAGATAAATTTTATAAAGTGTGTTCACTCAGATGGTAGCTACAGAGCAATACTTTCCTACGACTCTATATCATGCTATAGTATACAGATGGTGAACTTCGATAAAATAAACATGAAGCCAAGATACTACCATTCAAACATCCAAAAAGCTACAGAACAGATGCTTTGAATCCCTTATCGTTTATCGTACTATAACCAAAATGATTCTGACTCTGGAGATGGCAAAACCTCAAATGTGACCATTTCAATGAAAGCTACTAAAACTGAAAATAATTAGCGGCCGTTTTTCTCGCTTTTGCAACATGGCATCTTAGATATTTTCTGTTTCTTTGGCGGTTTTTAAGAGTGGAAAGGTCAAGGACAATTTACATATTTTTATGCCAAAGATCAAGAAAACTCAAACCGATACTAACAATCTGCCAAATAAACATTCAATGGAGAAGGGTTTATCAGTATGTGTCACAGATCTTGTTTCTCTTGCCCACTCGATGCAATTTATCAAAATACATGTCAGTGCTTCGTGAACTAAAAATATTGCCACGTTTAGGTCAGATAAACAGGCAAAAAAATGATTCCATTAACTGACCCCTTCATGTTAAAATTAAAGGCGTTCAAGTCAAGCTGCAGGAACTAATGAAAAGAATACCCAAACATCGGCGCTTGGGATAACCATGATCGTCTTTTTCCTTATAACATCACTTGCTAACCCCAAGTTCTGGCGAGAAGATTTTTCACTCTAACTTTTTAACCTGCGGGCGAAATGCAGAGATGTTACCATTTAACTGAAAGCTCTTTAGCAGAATTTTTGCATAATACTACAGTCAACGGACACCTCGCTAAAACGAAAACCCCAGAGTTGGTCCCTGGCTTTCTTAACTCCTTTGAGTTCACTCTCTAAAAGACGGACATCTCTCTAAGATGAACACATAGCCGCTGGTTCCAAAGGTGTCCAAGTCTTAGAACTGGAGGGAGTCGACTGTATTTAAATCGTACGATTTTTAAATTTTTAGTTTTTGTGAATTTTTCTGCTTTGGCCATGAGAATAAAGGAACTAATCAAACAAGTGGTACTTCCTGATTAAACAAAATTCAGTAGTAAAGGAGATCTATGGAGAACAGGGTGTTGATATTTAAAGTATCCATTTGGAAGGCGTTGATCTGTTGCTTTAATATTTAATCGACCTACATGTAACCGAGCTTTCTGAATAGCGTCCTCCCTTTTCGGAGGGGTACAGCCATTTACGGCTCTTCTGATGTTGAGTCTTTACTTCCAACTAATTTATGAACGCGGCGTGTGACAGATGCAAATTTTGAGTCCCTTGGCGTGATCATATGGTGTGACCACTCAAATGAAAACTCTTCGGCAGTGCTGTTGAATGGTAACTTTATTTTTTGAGTACTTTGCAAAATGGCAGGTGGTATTTTTGGGGTGAATTGTGATCTTGAGTTGTTCGGAGGTGGAGGAACACATCTCATAATGAGGCTTTTGTAACTGTTCCAGTTACCTTTCCTTGCTGTGAATTTGTTTTTTACAACCCCTTTAGACCATCAGAATTCAGGAAATTATCACTTTGCTTAGTAAACTACCAAAAAAGCGAATTTTACTTTTGATATTAAACTGCAGACTGAGGCGTTTTATTTGAATGGCGCATCAAAGGATTTTATCGGGACTCGACAGATAGAAACAAAACTCAGCCATTAATTTACCCTGGGTGTGACCCTGACGGGAGCAAAGTTAAATTCGTTTTTTACAAACACTTGTCAACAGAATAGGTGCCTTTATATAATCTTTAAACTGGTTTTACGACGGAGTACTTAATTATGGCTTTCCTTTCGCTACTGAAGCGGCCAATATCGGTGCCGTCTGAATCCTTCTACTTTTCAATATATGGATTAGCGAGGTTTCAAAGTGTGACCGGTGGAATAAAGGGTATGGTTTTAAGCAAAACCTTTGTATAGCAGCCCTCCTTTCAATTATTCTGAGGGAAGGTTATTTTAAAAAATGGAGTGGAAATTTGTTATGATTTTCCAGTTCTCCCAGCACTCGGGCAGCTGTCTAGCTATTCAGCTGAGTCATGAAAACAATCGGCTATCAAACTGTACGTAGAAAAAACTGCAAACATAAATATCCAACCAAAAATATCAACTTTATTTTCTGTTTGCATTTGTTAAACAACACAACTTCTTACAGGGTCGTATTTTCCAGCTTTCTGATATTCGTGCTAGCACGGCCATGCGTGACATTCGGTTAATTGACCGTGTAAAGACGACAACTATCGAGCAGAGCGGCATACCAGACTAAAATATATATGGACAGTTTTAGTTCCTTTCACAGTTACCTCACGATGGTCACTATCAAAGACGCATGGGCTAAAAGATAGATGGAAAAATCGCTGAAAACTAGGAAATCAACGGAAAAAATCGAGGTAGGATAGGAACGATTCACTGTTTATTTAAATCAGGGTTTTATACGTCAGAATAACAAGTCATGTTCACCGTGCCAGAATTTTACCAAAATCAATGTAACAAGTACAAAAAATCCTTGAATTTTGTTCGAGTTGGAGAACACAAAATTAACGGGAATATCACAAAAAGAACATAAAGCGCACGTAACCAGCCAAACCTTCAGTTGATCTCTTATTGTCATTTTCTGATATATGTAGATACGACGAAAAGCTATTAGAAGCTGTAAAATTCGAACCTTCGTAAAGTGTTTTAAAAAGGATTTCACAACTTTACTGTACAGTATTTTAGGCGACTTTATATACACAGTGGAATTCACTTCCTGACATTGCCAATTTGAAAGCGACCTCTCTGAAGATTAGCTATTAGGTAAACCACATTTTAAGGATTCTTTGTTGAGCTACTAGTTTAGGAAAGTTCCTTTAAGTCAATATGATCCTCTACCGGAAATTTTGAAGAGAGTTCAAGTTGTTGTGGGAAGCACTAGGTCAACGTGGTTGTTTCCTCGTTGTGAGGAACTCACGGAATTTATTTTGACTGCCAAAAACGCTCTGTTGGTAAGAAAAGATGACTTATTCACGAGTGAAATAAACGATTTATGGTTATGTTAAACCTGCGTGCGATAGAAAGTTTCGATGAATGTATCTCCATTGATTTGTTTGACAAAAGGCTTTGTCGATCCCAAGTTTGATCCGTGATGAGGACTTGACAACGACTTTTCAAATTGGGAATTACGTTTTGACAAGTACTAGCTAATATCGTAAAGTACCTGTTATGAATGTCTCTTGAATTGAGAAGTCGATAAGACGAAGATTGTTGCACTTAGAAATTGTCACGCTGAACACCAGCCAGTTCAGCGACGCCGGGTGGCCAGCAGTAGATTTATCCAAGAGGATCAGTTATCGACGAATTCTCAAAATATTGTAAATTCAACATAACCTATCAGTCGGACCCCCAATCACTAGACCTCCATTGTTGGTGGCGACGCTCTGTCTCCGCATTACAAAACAGCCTCGCTCCCCACAATGCTTAATCGCTCGCTTATAAGCTCTCGGCGACAGCTTGTCGGCTGGCTTCCGGTGACCCAAATCGCGGATTTTGGTTGCACTTGCGCGAAAATGTTATAGCCCTTTCGCGATTTTTCGCATCCTCAAACAAACGAGACCATTTCAGTTGGTTTTTTTGTAGCGCCGAGATGCGATGTAACCATCCGCGGCGCCGGTAGACAAAAATGGACTTAAAACATCGGGTTATTAGAATTTGAAATTCATATGCGGCGTTGCATTGTGAATCCGGCGCCAATGAGCCGTCCATAAAAAGTATCCCTCAGCTCCTCTCCCGGGGCGACTAAATGGAATGAATGTCAACTAGCCTGTCACACAATAGACACTCACCGACTATGGTTCCGTGATATGAACAAAATATTTATTCATTCAACTTGTTTATGATCTGATCCAAACCAAAACAGTGTGTTTTTTGGGCATTTCGTCGTTGCCCGCGGAGTGTTTTTTCTCTGAGGCTTGACGGCTCCCTCGATTACAGTTTTCCTATAATCGCGCCTACAATGACGTAATGTCCGCAATGTATATTTCTATTAATTTAATTATACCTTTAATAATGGAGATATGTCAATCAACATGCTTGGAGCCAGCACGTGCCGGGGGTTCGCAGACTAACTGTCGCCAAATCCAGCGGTTTATCTTATGCCCCGCGCCAGTCAGGAGCCTCTCTTGAGGCCAAAGCAAACCTTAAGTAAACGAAGTGGCGTTTAGATATGTCAAAGGATTAACCCACATATATCTCGCGCTTCGAAACGCTTTTAAAATCGCTTCAAACCGCCGTTAAATTCGCTTTCGTCTCGTTACACCCCTATCTGAGCGCAAACGAATACAAACATACGAAAACAGTGCCACGAGAAATTCCCTAGGGAGACGACCCGCTTCCAGCTGCAATTTTCGGTAAGGAGAAATCAGCTCATGATCATCGCAAGTCAGTGATGCCACACAACAGGTATAACAAACTAGACGTGAACATTTAACTTATGGTTGCTTTGTTCTGTTCTATTAGATTTTTTCTGGTCATATCATCAAACCACCAAACGCTGTCCTAGCTTGGAAAGGGAAAGAAGGCAGACGTGAGGTTATCTTGAATCTCATTGAGAAAATCCAGAGGGTTCCAACGTGGGGAGTCCTTAGATCTCAGCACTTGTGATTGTGTTTATATTCGAGTCAACCGGCGCATGCGACGAACTACGCTCATTCACTACGATGACTAGTCAGCGCAAACGGCCGAGAAATCCGTCTCCATGCAGACAAGCTGCAAAATGTCCCAAAATTAACAAAGGACAGCAGCGATGTGAACCTTTATCTCTTTTAAATTTAAGCGCAAAATGCGTGGCAGAAAGTATTCCTTTCCAACAAGTTGAGGAACGAAGTGCACCCATACCTGAGCCCGTGCAGCTGAGGATAGTTTACTGGTCATTCCCGAGAAATGAAAGAGACATTTGTATGTATTCCTCTTTACACGCTACAGTGTCACACAGTGATGCAAAAAGACTGCCTTTCCAAAGGGGTTTAGCTCTACTTGAAGGAAACGCTGTCAGGGATGTTCTACAAGTCGGTAGGTGAATTTCTATTTTGTACCCTTAACAACCGCAACTAATTCCCCGGACTGAGTCGTTGTCCGTCTATAGACCGTGAAGAAGAGAAATTAATTTCTTTCGCGACTCATTAAAAGGCTTAGAATTTTAAAAGGCTTTTAGTAAGTAAGAGTTTTATCGTTTTGAATATAAATCGTCAGCGTTCGTGCTTAATTTTTTGTGTTTTTTCGCCCAACTGGGCGATAGCGCCACTCTGTCTACCACAGTTTCTATAGAATAGTAATGACCTACAGTATCTGTTTACCTCCAGCGCCACAAAAAATTCCGCCTCCAAATTGGTTTTTATTATAGTCGTCTTTGATACAGAAACTTTGTAAGAATTATCGTCGTGAGGTTCTTTAAGAACTGCCGCGTGGTTTAATGAACAATTTAGAGCTTTCAAAGAAACAGGTAGATCTTGTACGCGGAAGACAAGAACATGGCTTTAAGTTTAGGGAGACAAAAGTTTAGTTTCGATCAGTGAAGTTGACTATTTGTATACCTGCTAAAAAAACTTTCGTTCAGTTGGTAAATACAGTCTAATAGTGCATTAAAAAATGATATAGTGCCAAGCGCTTTTGGCTTTCAAAGATTTCTTCTGTTTGTAAAAAGACTGTCGATTTCTCGCTGAAGTTTGCGTTTTCTCGATTCTTAAACTTGTCCTGGCTCGAAAGAAACATGACTAGGCTTTCTTGAGCTCCATATCTGTGGATTAAACCCAGAAAGTTGTATTGTTTATAATTAACGAACGTGGTCGGCTCTTTCCCTTTAGTTTCAACAATTTCTCGGTTTTCAGTTTATTTAAGAAAGCGCCTCTAAAATTGTCTTAAAATCTTCAATTAAAGCCTGCTTGGAATCCACAATGAGCATTTAAGGCTGCTAAACAAATTTTGATCTTCGAAGGGACCAGTTTTGACATTTCAGGTGTTTGCTAGTTTTAGTTCTCTTTCTACCTCAGAACTTCCACTATCCCCTCAGCTCAGAGCTCAGAGACATTATTAAAGCGACTGTGATTTCAAAGTGCAAAAAATAATTACTGTTCAAAAGTTATCTTTCTATGTTTTCCCTCGTCCCTCTTGGAATAACATTGTTGTAGCTACTGCTTTTGAATAGTGGCATGAAATCATTTTGTGAAGTAATCAGCCAGGATTATTTTCGGCGGTTTTTTGGAAGGGACGTGGTTCAGGTGCTACCAAGACAAAATAAACTGCTTTATTTTGACCTGCCGACAAAAGGATTGTTATAAATTGAGCAATCAAATTATTCGATGCACGGTCTCCTTATTTTATTCTGTCTTTACCCAGAACGGGCAGCACGGAAACTGCGCCGCGTAAACTTCAGTAACCGGATTATACCGCATTGTGTTTCTCATAAATACTACCTCATTACCTATTAGCTTTTTGTATCACTTTAACGTCTCTTTCTGTCTAGACCAAGAATAGAACCCAAATCGTCTCGTTTTGTTTGATTGTAAAGAACCTCGTTTCATTTACAAACAATCTAGTCGCAAATAGAGTCGCTCCCAGAACTAGCTATATACGGTAGACGCCCACGTAAAAATGTGAAGTGGAACTCAGCTTAATCCTTTTGGTGACGGACGCGTCCGCGAGTAAGATATGTGTGACTAAAATAAGGTGGTGGCCTAAATTATTTCCTAAACATTTAAAAATGTTGTTTGAAAACTTTTTTCCGACCCTGACGCTACAAAAAGAAGGCCAGATGACTAGATTGTTTTCTTAGCTTTAGTTTCTTTCACTATATCAAGTGCAAAATTTTAAATCGCTTTGAAAGACCGTTTAAGGCTAAATGTTCTGTAGAAATAGTTGGTTCCTTGAAAGGCACTCAGATGGCTATGTCAAACAGATTTCTAGTCTCGCTCAGCCCATATCTACCTTTTGAATTTGTGTAAAAAATCTTACGATGTGACCATTCAAATAAACCTGCTTAGTGGCAAATTCGTATAGGAGCATAAGTTTTTCGGTCTTAAGCAAATGAAATTTTTTCTCTGTAGATTTTGCGACAGAGACGAAAATTTCGGTGCGAAGATGGGTGATTAGAGACAAAGTGATAGCCACCTGTCGCCCGGCCGTTTTGTTAATGATGCACCAAGGTTTAGGGAGAGGCCGCCAGAAATATGTTGGCAAATTAGTTGCTGTGTCATTGCTTTCTTCGTTGACAGACTAATGAGATAAAACGCCAAAGAAACTTCAATACCAGACGAATAATAGTTGATTTGCATTTTTGCAAAACAGGCTTAGCATGAATGAAAAGCGATGTTAACGGAATAAAAAGCGCGGCAAAATGGGATTAAATAATCGACTATTAAAAAGTTCCAAATCCTTTGACACATCTTAATGCATGTTTTTCTGCATATAATTTCTGTCAGGTTTTCATCTTAGTGGCAAAGTAACAGAACAAGAGGATACCAAATATGGAACACAGCAAGAGGAATACAATGTTTCCGTTGGATTTGATAGGTGCAAAATCACCGAGGTTTCTTGCAGTTGTGGAAATAAGGACATTTTATGGTGTCCTCACGTTGTGGCGCTTTCGCTTTACAGAATTCGTAACCCGGACAAGGTGACTCTACGCGTCCCAATATCAGAAACGTTGCTTCAAATGAACCGCGAACAACTTCAGAAACTCTTGCAGTATCTTATCACAGAGCACCACACCGACGTTTTGCCGACTGCTCAGCGATTGGCCGATGAAATTTTGCTTAAGACTTCGGAGATTAACCGCTTGCACGGAGCTCCTGATCCTACTGCAGGAGCGAGCGCGGATGATGAAAGCTGTTGGCATTTAGATGCAGAACAAGTTAGACAACAAGTTCGGAATTACCTTTCGCAAGGTGGCTACAGCGGCAGCGGAAGACATCTTCTATCCATGTTCGCTAAGGTAAAGAATACTAGTAATGGTTATCCCAAATGATTTCAAAACGACTATGAAATTTGGAATATGATAAAAAAGACCATTGGAAATAAACAAGGAAATATGAATCACTGAGCCCGAATCATAGGATTTCCCTGCACACGACAAAAGCAACTCGGTTGTTTTGCCTTTTGCGTGGATTTACCATCATTCGAACACCAAGCGACTGGCTATTTTAGGAAGATCACACTCTCTGTCCTCAGTGATAAAATGCAGTCTTCTTTGAAACTTAAGTGTACTTTTATTTCTTTTGCAGGTTCGTGAAATGCTTCGCGTTCATGACAACAACGGATCTCGCATGCTTAGGCTCATAACTGAACAATTTCTAGCGGACCCAAGGCTCCAAATATGGAAAGAACAAGGTACCTCGATGAATGACAAATGCAGGCAGCTCTGGGACCAACTCGGAGCATTATGGGTTTGCGTAGTTTTGAACCCAGACAGTAGCCGTGCGGATAAGGCTGCGTGGAAAGCTCAGTTAAAAACCTGGAGCCAACAAGAAGTTTGCCCGTTAGAGAACTCGAACGTTCAAAACGCTGAAGAGAGTGACGAAATGTCAGACGAAACGTGCCCGCGCCGTACCGTGTTTTACAGAGCCGTACAAGCATGTGATTTAGACTGGGACAACAGCAATTTGAAAGCCATCATTGGGCGCGGTGGAAAGGAGAAAGTTAACAAGAATCTCACTTGGAAAGGTAAAGATATTATTTTCACCCTCAGGAGCGGTCAAAGTCGAACTATTAACAGAGAGCTTTAGATTCTGAGACCAGGACGACTGCGAGTACAACGAGTACAAGATTTTCTCAATACTAAATAGTGCGCGTGCGCGTGAACCAGCGTCATTTTGGCGGGAAAACGTGATAGCTGTCGTCATTCTATGACGAGTTTTAGGAATGTCGTAGTAGCTGAAACAAGTTATCAAATGGAAGAAGTTTTATCATTCTGCTATTGGGAGAGGGCTTACCTTCCTTCAGTATAAATAACCATACTAACTTTTTTGGTAAAATGAAGCTTTCCGGGGCGTATTTCTTTTAGAACACGCGCAAAAACTTCAAGTTAAATCTCGTACTCTCACTAGTTCTCGTCATCAAATCTAAAGCTCTATTAAACCTTCTCAACCCTGATATCAAAATTGAGATTCTCATTTACCGTCCCTTTACTTTTTCAATAGAAGTAGTGGGGAGAATTTGTTGATTTATCAATTGTGCTCATCTTCCCTGATCATGTACCCAGTTCTCATGACCACTCTGTTTTCTAAAGCATTGATATTGTAAGGAGAAATTTCAAGCTGATCCCTCTTAAGGCTTAAAGGGTTAAACCGTCTAAACTGACTTATCTAACTGTTCCCAGAGTGTCCTCCATCTCTCCCTTTCCGATGTCAAGGCCCGCGTTATTTGCAAATCGATAATACGTGAATCTGAGGAAGGCGAAACGTGAAAAGAGTTTTGACTAATATGATGACTACTGTGGCTTGTACCAACCTGGAGAAGTTTTAAGTAAAGTGTTCACTACGTCCCACGTTTTTTGGGCAATTAAAATATTCCCGCCACTTCTCAGTCAATCCGAAGAAAAACTTAAATAACACGTGACCGACATTATGGTACTAGCTAAAATAACATTTCCTGCTTGAGTAATGATCGGTATTCTTATTGAATGGTGTAGAGTATGGTGTCATTGGCCAGTTTGATTACTCTCGTATTAGGTCACGAAATGAAAGTGCTGTTCCAGGCTTTCTTTGATTTGAATGGTCAGACTTTATTTTTCAAGATAGTAATCGAGTGTTAACTTTGTTTTAACAGAGGATGTGCCCTTGGCCGCTGCTCGCGTAGATGCCTTGCGGGCTCATGGTTTTCCCCAAGAAGCCTTACAGTTGGCAGTTGCAGTAGCACGAGGTCTGAAAGTAGAGCAGTTGGAAAGAGTCCAAGAAATGGAAACTTTGATGGAGAGTTTCAGTGAAGAGGAAATAGAACATAAACTTTGCGACGAAAGCTCGCAAAGGGACGAGTTTATTGAGGGCTGGATCGGGCACCAGCTCGATCCCATCGTTGTGTTATACGATACTCTGGTAGAGGAAGTGATCGGGCCACAAGAGAGCGATGACGGGCCGAAAGGCGACGCAGAAACTCTCCCCGACGTGAGAGCTAGCTCGGAAATTGATCTTTCGGAATACAGCACCGGAAAGGAAAATTATTTGACTTTGGCTCTTGAAGTCGCGCTTATGGGACTTGGTCAGCAGCGAACAATCCCCGTAGGATTCTATGCCCAAGACAAAGCCTGTCGGCAAGAAGAACACTTAATTGCACAGCTTAATCTTCTGAACTTCGAGGACAAAATGCTTTACCCAGTACTGAAATCTCAAACTGAACTTCTCTTAAAGAGCGGGCCATTTAGTGGACTGGGACTCGGCGTGCAGGCGAACAGCGTTCCCATGCACACCTTCGCGCGCTTCCTATTCAGCAAATTCGTACACAAGGACCTTGACCTCGCTTTCAAGCTTGGCCTCCGAGCCATGCGTTTCTTGGCTTTAAACGATTTCTCAGGCGACACGGCGGATGAGGAAATACCTCTGGTGGGGCCTTCTAGAGTCACACGATTGTACACTTTGGGGCATTTACAATCACAGCAGTGTGAGCTGGCGTCACGCCTTCTCAATGCTGCCAAACATTCCGCTGACCGTCTCTCCTCGGTTCTTCAAGCATCTCAGCAGCATATACACTCAGCAGCACAGCTATTCCGTCTCGCGCAGGACGCGTTCAAACTATCCAATGTTCAGACGTCTGAGACACCTGACGTTGACATGCTTCATGTTGCTATGGAGCTTGGACTCTTAGTGTTGCGTATGACATTAACCACGACAAACTGGCGACGTCGAGAGATGGTGCAATGGCTTATAGAATGCGCCATCGAAGCCGGGACATCTGCTCTCAGTCAAATCATGAAGAACTGGAGCTCACTGTTTACCCCAACAGAAGCGACGTCTATGGTGGCTACGACCGTCATGGCGCCCGCCTCGGCGGCCCGCCTTCAGCTAACAGTTGTTGAGAAAGAAGCCCTTCTGTGTTGTGCACGAGCGCTCGCCCTGCAGTGCGCCAGTCGAGAACCTCAAAAGTGTTGTCTTTCCACTCTGAGCCTCTGTGAGAAGAACCCTGCAGCCTTCGAGGCAGCCTACAGGCTCGTTGTAGAGTCTGCAGCTGTCATATCGCCAACCCAACTCTTCGCAATTGCTCGTTACATGGATTACCGTGGTTACCCCCAGAGGGCGTTTAAACTTGCAACACTGGCCATGAAGCATTTCACCCTCGCTTACAATCAAGACAGTCATCCTTCCATTGGAGACATACATTGGGCATGCGCTCTGTCCCAAGCCTTGGGTTTTAGTGAATTCATGCAGATCATTCCGCTGATCATCAAAGCAGTGCACTGCCCGACAGTGCTGTCAGATCTACTCTTCAGGTGTACCTTTGTGAAAGCAGCCACTGACGAGTCCCATAATAGTCAATTCCTTATGACGGACAACTGCGGGCTCAGATGTGATGAAGAACCGCTGAGGCAGCTTCTGGAAGCAACAATTAGCGCTTATGTGAACACAACGCATAGCAGGCTGAATCACATCAGTCCCAAGCATTACATGGACTTCGTGTCTTTCTTATCGAAAGCACATGAGACATTCCTGTTAGCCTCCGACGGCGGTAGTCGTTTCCGAGCGCTAATCAACAACATGAAAATCTTGTACAAAGGGAAGAAAAAACTTATGCAGTTAGTGAAAGAAACATTTGGATAAAACTCTTTAGGAATCAATTTGAAATATGAAATAATTATTTATAAAAATGAACGTTCGCAATCGAACCAGAGATATATTAAAGATTATTACACCGTAAACAAGATAGGGCGATAACAAATTGTATATTTACTTGTGTGAATTTTATTAACAAACCTAGGTTACGTCCGCGTTTCAATTCGCCCCTAAACCTGAAATTAGAAAATTCTTGCCTTGGAGCGCTGCTTAACGTTTTAGTTAATCAGTTTTTCCTTTAGAGTGGTTTAAATTAAAGAGGTTTTTCAACGATGGAAATGTTGGCCTCGTTTTATGTGTTTGTTTCCATAACGAGAATTTTCAAATGCAGTGATCCACAAGGTCACTTGCCCTTGCACCCAACTCTATTGTTACTGTACCCATTCTAGTCAACCCTCTCTAAGTTGGACACCCTGCAGGCGTTATTTTTCGCACTTTTTGAGGCAATCAAAGGCAAGCTTATGTTTTTCGTGTCGCGTAAACGCGTGCGTCTCTCGCACTCTACGCCCCGCCTCGCGCTTGCCTTCGACTATAAAGTAGTAACGAGCGAGCCACGGTAAACTAATGCGTTCTTGTATGCGGCGTTGATGTTACACGAGACGATTTGTAGGGTAACAATATTGGAACAATGTTATGCCACCCCCAAGAAATGTCGCATCAATGTGACATTGCTCTATTGCGCTGAAAATAGTCGTTGCGAGTTGTCCCATGTCACATGCCCTTAAAATCCTCTTTATTCCACGCGGGAGGTGGTGTCACGTTTGGGGCTTAACGATAACGAACTCACAAACAAAGCAGGAAGTCGGCCTCAAACCCGTAGAATGGTTTTGGTTGCCCTATCATAAGGCAGGTATTCTGCACGGCCATGTAGTAAACGAGCTCCTGCTTTTAAAGATAAAGAGCAGCCCTTGCAGTATAGTCATTTCATCGACATTGAAAAACTCAATAGGACCATTCATATTGGATGAAATGGGAGCTGGGACTGAAGCCACCCCGGGTTCACCCCGAACTTTGACTGTGCACTTATGAATGTCTTGAAAATAAAAACCCAAAGTTATCCTTATTTTCTCTCATTTTGTATTCAATCTACAGTTTTTGTCTTAAGCTCAAAAGCTTTACAGGTAAGTAGCTTTCACGTCAAAATGTCATGCTCAATTTAGGGCCTCACCTTTGTTCCTAAGCAATATCTCTTAGCTGAAAACTCTTGCATTCAGTTAAACTGCGAAAAGATGAAAACTAAATTATTCATCAGATTGAGTCCAACTGATAGAGCACTCTTTCTTGAAAGAGAAAAAATAGACACGTCTTGTGGGCTGCTCTTGAACTTAAATATATACGAGCAGATCATCATCGCAGATTTTCTAAAAAAAAAATCTGGGTAAGCACTGCATCTTTGGAGAGTCAATGTTGTAAGTATGGAATCGAAAGTACAAAAGGCTACAGTTCACTGAGGTATTCCAACTCATTTCTCATCACGAGGTCATTCCTTTCACCTGAGCTATATAATTAATTGTATAATCTATTACTTAGTAAATACTGAATGAGGCTGAGTAGGCTGTAAAGAATTATACAGATCGAGGAGGATGTTATCCACCCAGGATGAAGGCCGGATAACATTCTTCGAGATCTGCATCAGATTCTTTACATCATACGAAAGCCGAAGTCAATAACTGTTTTACTATTAATACCAAATATTTTTAAATTCTTGACAAGCTAAGCACCTCGTAGACTATATAGAAATTCAGCTATTTTGTCTTCGGATAGCCGCGAAAGTCATTATTTTTAGTTCACTCGTGAATAAACAGCTGGGCCGCAGCGCCTGGAAACGAGGTTGATTGATGGTCTAGTGCCCATAAACCTCGGTTGTTTACCATTTACCACGAATTCCCGGAAATTCCGGTTGGGATGTAAATGGTAAACGATTTTTTGGTTTATCCCATTGGAAAATTCCCGGGACAAACGGAAATTCTGAAAAGGTAGTCCCGTTTTCCCGATTGGGACGTTCCGAATGAAAATTCGTTTACCATTTACAAGTTTCTTGAGTTTCGTACCATTTTCATGTTGTAACTAGAATCCATTCTAGCGGCGCGACAATCCGGAAATTTTAGGCAAATGGTAAACGACGCGTACCGTTCTTAGGCCCGTTTCAAACGTCGTGCTACTGCTGTGCCGAACTCAATTGATCGAATTAAATTCGACTTTAGCACGGCACTAGCGCGACGTTTGGACCAAGTCGTGCTATTGCCGTGTAGCAGGGCAAGCCTTGCCGTGCTACACGGCAGTAGCTCGACTTGGTTTCAAACGTCGTGCTATCGCCGTGCCGAACTCAATTCATAAATTACAAATGCATTAGAATACATTTAAAAGTTTGCTGAGCCGTTTCTTTACTATTGTGTTTTGTTTTGGGCAACAGCCGCTCTATTCGAATGAATTAAATTCGACGTCTGAAACCAAGTCATGCTAGTGTAGTGCTGCAGTCGAGCTACAGTCGAGCCAGCTTAGCCCGGCAGTAGCACGACGTTTGAAACAGGCCTTACCGACCTAAACTTCCCAACCAAACTTTCCGGAATTTTTTCATAAATGGTAAACAACCCTCTTTTCCAAATTAATATATCATCGATCAACCTCGTTTCCAAGTCAATATACCGTTAAATACATCTCGCATCTTCCAAATTTGGTCAACGCCAGTTGGTTATGAAGAATTAGCCGAGGGCTTTGAACCCATCCTCGGAGACCCAGGGGAAGATAGTGGGGACGAGGAAAAGTCTAAACGGGCGGAAAAATATATGGCACGAAGAAAAGTAAAGAACGGCGTGTAGAGCCCCCTTCTCGCCGTTCTTTATTTTTTTCTTCGTGCCATATATTTTTCCGCCCGTTTAGACTTTTCCTCGTCCCCACTATCTGCCCCTGGGTCTCCGAGGATGTGAACCAATCAGAAACTGAATTAATTAATACTCGTATGCAACTTTTCTCAGTATTTATGTTACAAGCCTTCAAAATCGGAGTTACTTTGCAGTTCTGGATCGAGATATTTGATGTAGAGGCTTCCCCTAAAATATGACATAAATATGGCTGCGTGAAATGAAGACTTTTCGCTTCACACTACATGACAGCGTTCTTTTTGCCATGGATCGCGGGCGCAGATGAGCGTTCTCTCCTTGCTCGCTTTTGCTGCTTTTGTTGGGAGTTTTTGTCGGGTTTTTGCTGTGGTTGTAGTTCATTGTCGAACTTTCCTTTAAAAACTATTTATCTGGCCAAGGAGGTCTGAGTGTCTCTCTAATATGGATGACACAGAGTTAACTTACAAGTTCTGGAGAATCCGAAAAACTGTGATGCAGGTATGTGACGTTCCTAATAAGCTTACGTTATTTAGCCTGGTAGTTTAATTTCAACGTACATCCGAACACAAAGACGAATCTTAAAGCTTCGCGATGAACCTATACACTGTTTAGAGTCTCTAGAGTGAAGTGTAGAAAGTACTGCAATTATGAACATTCAGGTTTGTCAAGTAGTAGAAGCCCTGTAGGTGCGACATCAGTCAACAACAATATTTTTGTCATGTTGCAGACTGTTGAGTTATGCACCTATCAATGTTAAGCCCCAGGGTGGGGGGGGGGGGGGGGGGGGCGGGCTACCCACGGAAAATTGACTGATCGTGCCTTCCCCAGGGTCGGGAATTTGACATGGCCGCCATCTTGGAAGACCGAGAGAAACTGGAAATGAGTGACCTGCTATCTTGGTAACACCCAGAATTCACCAGAGATAAATGACCTCTGCTTTTCTTGAAAGTAACAAGACAACATGAGGATCCTGATAATGCCCAAGAGCAAGTCCTGTGGATAAAGTGTGACACATGTGACATGTGGTACCATCAAGTTTGTGTTAGCACATCTTAGCCACCTTTATTATGCCCTGCAGAGGATGACATTTTCTGGCACTGCCTCTCTTGTGTTGCGGTGAACACTATGTGAGGTTGTAAAAGACATATCCTTTCCAACCTGTCAATTATTAAGTCCTGACTCTTTTAGAAAAAGTTACTCCAGAGGCAGGAAATTGACATTTAGTAGGTGCCTGGGGGTGGGGAATTTGACTCTGGCTTCCATTAAAATGTCAAATTCCCCTGGGTCTGCCCGCCCCCTCCCCCCACCCTGGGGCTTAACATTGATAGGTGCATTATACATTTTGGGATTCAATTTCATCCTTGGTTTTAATTTTACGTTGTCTTTTTTTGTGAGTATCGTAATGTGTTTTAATGTCTTGAATGCAAAGGAAAGGAAAACTTGAACCAAAGGTTAAATTGCACTCACAACGTAATGCAAAAACTTGGCTTTTTAAACCTTCAAGTCCCAGTAGTGACTCCTAACATTATCCATGCACGCCAATCAAGAGAAAAGGTCATGAGATTAAATAAATGATCACCAAAGGAAAAATACTCTGGGCCTGGTTCCAGAAAGGCCGATTAGCACTAGTCCAAGATTAATTTGTTTTCTGTTTATATATTTTACTTTTCTGTGTATTGTGTAGAGTAATATTTTGTGTTTTCATTCCTGTATCTTGCAGTAAAGGCTCAACAGTATTTTGCAAGCTCAATTTCCATGTTTTTGGACAAGAAAACCTTGTTTAAAATTTGGCTTAATCCTGGGTTAAACTTGACCATCTTTCAAGGAACTGGGCCATAATCCTTTATCAAATTATCCCAATTAATTTTGTAAGGAAATGTATCGCAATTAGTTAGGAGAATTTGTTTGCATATATTGGCGTGTAAAGGGTTATCTGCAGTGCCTCATCAGAAGGCCTCTGTTTCCCTTCTCATTATTTTTAGATGTGTCATGACAGAGGGTATCTTGTCACACAAGATGAATTGGATCAAACGCTTGACCAGTTTAAAGAGTTGTTTGGTGACCGACCAAGGTAAAGTTGGCCGTAACTTTTTATGCAAGAGACATTCAAGTCTAAAAAATAAGACAAACCAGTTTATCCTCTGATGACATTAATGTCTTCTGTGAAGTGCATCATTCAGACACACTTAACAGAAGACGTTAACATGTCAGATGTTGAATGCATCTAGTATAAAAATGGGATGCTGGTGTTGTGTATAGTTTGTTCAGAAAACTCTGTTTTTCAATGTTATCATTCTACTTTTATGCGTGCCATTTTTGCACCAGTCAACTTTAACGTCTCAGTATAAAAACAAACATTTTCATGGTTAGAAAATATAAAGGAGAGTGAGAGTTGGTCTTCTGGCCACAGTTTCGGTTTCCAACAGATTAATTTTCGGGGTCAATATAACAAAGGCCATGGGACTGGCAAAATGTGTTTGCCTAATCAAGTTTTTGTTATATTGAGGTTCTATTCATATATTTTATTATTACTGGGGTAAAGTAAATCATTCATTGTATTGAGGACTTCATTATATAGAGGTTGAATTATTATATCGAGGTTCCAATGTACAATGTAGAATAACTATACCCTGCAATTAAGAGCTAGCTGGGTTCTCACTTTACTTAGATGACATGGTAGAAGTCTTGTATAGTAGTTTACTTAACTAGTAATTCATACTAAATGCACTAATAGGCCATTTCACTGTTGTGGGCTTAGTGTCCTAATCTTTGAGTGAAGGTGAGGCTCATGTTGACCTTCTTTTGATACAAACCTCCTTCCTTCTCTTTTGGAAATTATGCTTAAAAATACAAGTCAGCAAAAGAACAACATGATTTACATGAAGGGTTTTATCAAAACAAGGTCAACTCCAGCCTCATTTCACCCGTAGCTGTAAAATGAGCTATTTGTATTATTACATTTTAGTGAAGGAAGACCATCTAGAAGTGATTTGTCAATACTGGTGGCACACAATGATGACCCTACAGGTAAAATGGCATTGGCACTTATCTGACACATTCCAAGAACCAAATACTTGCCCAATATTTTTGTAGTTTTTTTTAAGAACCAGATATCAGGCATCTGTCAAGTGGCAAACTCTGTGTCATATACTTTGGTGATAATAAGTGGTACCAAGCAAACCTGGGCCAAGTTGTTCAAAGCTGGGTTAAGATAACCCAGGGTTAGTGCGAGATTTGAATTCAGATATGAAAGCTTAAAAATCATTTCAGTTTTAATTCTTTTTGTATACGAGTTGATTATTGAAAGCTTTAAAAATAACAGAGAAAATTATCCGAGAAAATGCTTTTAAACACAACAAAAAGAAACCCGGGTTAAATTAAACCTCGGGTTAAGTGCTAATCGGCCTTCGGACAACTGGGCCCTGAAGTGTTTATCCTGAAAAATGTTGTCTATCACTTTAACTAAGCACTTTTCAATAAACTTTGTTATATTGTTTAAAATGATTATCTATATCACTTTCCAATTAACTTTGTTATATTGTTTAAAATGATTAATTATATAATTTTGAGCTTGTTTTTCAGGCTTCTTTATGGAAGTTTATCAACGACATGTTTCTGTTGATTTTTACATTTTGTTGTTGTTTTGTTATGTTACAGACCAGATGTTTGTCTTCTTTCCAGATGAACCAAAAGTTGGAATAAAAACAATTAAACAGTGAGTCATCCATAAGGTTCACGTACACAGGGCTAAAAAAAAATGTGAATTCCAGCTTTTCCTTTGAGCAAACAGCTCTGACAATTTGCTTGCTTGAGCCACTTCTTGCAGGTCTTAGTTCATGAGTTAGTTAGGAGATAACCATCTTAGGCCCTTGTTCATTGGGCAAGTGAATTTTAAAAGTTACTTGTCCTGGACAGCTGGGCAGGACCTTTTTTGAACGTTGGTACAGTTTAATATTGTATAAGCATGTCCAGGAGTTGAAATCACTTCAATGGAGAAAACAATATCCACTGAAGAATCGGGACAGGAATTGAACTCAGCCATGAGCTGCATAACAAGTCCCATGCCCTGACCATTCGGCCACACTGTCTTCTTTAAAGCCTCCATTTCTCCAACTTTGTTTTGACCTTACTCAGTCTTGTACATGTTTTTCTTGACTCAGACCAATTATCTTACTTGGAAATCTCTTCAGATATTGTAACAGAATGCAAGAGGAAAACATAACAAGAGCAATAATCGTTGTACAGATGGGTATGACACCGTCAGCGAAACAGGTGAGTACACAACTGGTAGGCAGGGAATTGAATTCTAGGTTTCTTTTCAATTGGTTCTATTTTCCTCTTGTTTGCTTGTGGTAGGCAGGGAAAATCCCACTCTCCTCTCCCCTTAGTGACCCCCCTGGGAAGAGCACCTTGGTAAGGTTCCAGAGGGGGGTGGTACTCCCTTATATAGGCTATATAGGTATGTCCCATGCCAAAGGGTATGGTTTTTTGGCCGTTTTGGTCTGAAATAGGGTATCAATTTTGACCATTTTGGTCTGAAATAGGGTATGGTTTGTGCACCCTAGTTTTGAATTGGGTATGTTTTTTAGAAGAAGCTACTTCTTCATCATTAGGCAATAAGACCATTTTCCTTTTAATGTTTACACCAACCTTGTACGTGCCATAACAGCTTGTCATACGATAGGTTTGAAACAGGGTATCAAATTTTTGATCATGTCTGAAATAGGGTAGGGAAAATCACAGATTGTGGTCTGAAATATGGTAAGGGTTTCAGGAAGCATGCTGCACACCCCCACCCATTTTTTTCTGGTAGTATCCCCCCAAAGGTGAAGTCCCACACAGTAAGAGCCCCTTTGGTGACCATTCCCATCAGATAGGTGTGTACCCTTTGAAGCTGATGAAGTTATAACTGCCCACCTACCCCTCCCAGAAGTCACATTTTTCCTAAAGTGAGAAGTAAGTGTACTTTATGTTGACTTAGAGGAGGGGTTGTTGGTCAGGTACCCAGATCCTTATTGTTGCCTGTATGGTCTACATGTAAAATTGTAGTCTAGTTATTCAGAGGCACATTTGTACATTCTCTTCAGGCATTAGTTGACCTTGCCCCGAAGTATATCTTGGAACAGTTTATGGAGGCTGAACTGATGGTCAACATTACAGAACATGAGGTAGGTGATTAATATGTCAGGGTAGGGTGTTAAGAGGGGGGGGGGTGGCATTGCATTAGTTTTGAGAATAATTTATTGATTGCTTTTGCTTGTTTTTACATCTGAAAATCTGCATTTTTTCCTATTAAGTTCATCATTTTTTCCATTTTTAGCATTCGTTTCAGTTATGTTGTAAAGGAAGATAACAATTTGCTCAAAATATTATTTACACTTCACTTTCTTTATTCGCCTCTTTCACCCTGGATGTCATGTTGTGAAGCCTTTAGATGTTGGTGCACCGCCATATTCAATAGATTGCTCTAGTTGGGCAGCCATTTTGATTATTTTAAACACCTCATGTAATATTGCATAAGTGTCCTATTTTGTGTGTGCCTGTGTGTGTGTTTTTCCTGATTGACAATTAATTTATTAAAATAAAAAAAAAACATAATTACAGTCATGTAACATCCCAGTTGACTATAGTCCTTGAAAGCACAAAGCCTTACCCTATTTACAACAACACTGACAGTAAAACCCAGAAGGTTAACATCTATACTTTATTTCACACCAGTAAGTGTAAAAATTTACACCATTTCGCAGAGACCTCTCCTTGTGTACTAACTTCGTTTTTTTTTTTTTCACTTAAGCTTGTCCACGAACATGTTCTCATGACACCAGAAGAAAAAACAGAGCTTCTGCAGCGATAGTATCCTTTTGGTCATCTTTTGCTCAGTGCATTGAAATGGTTGTTGGCTTCCAAAGTAATACAAATACATGCAATTGCTTGCTTGCAGCGTAAGCCCCTTGCATTGGGTTTTCGCTTAGTATACTTGTGTTATCAATCCCTCTTGTCATTCCCTCATGCTATTTAACAATTACTCCTCAAGTCCTAATGGACTCTGAGTCAATAGCCCATTCGGTCTTCAGCCTCATGGGCTATTGACTCAGAGGCCATGAGAGCAAGAGGAAAAATTGTTTTAGTAAAATCCAACTAGTTGGTCGAAAATATCGAGACAAAACATCTTTAGCTAGTTAAATAATCATTTTTTGCTCCTAACAAGTCAGCTCTTTTCACTACTAGTAGGCTATGACATGTAGCCTAGTAGTAGCTCAACCAATCAGAACACAGCATTGATAATAGACCACTAGCTGGATTTTACGAAAACACTGTAACGCTGTCTCTATCCTTTTTTTTTCTCTCTGTCTCTCTATCTTTCTAGTTTTACCACTTTTCATGCCTACTCTCCACCCCCCCCCCCCCCCCCCCCTTCTTCCCTTATAGTGATATCATTCCTGTCACCACAAAACTCATCTCATTCATTAGACCAGGGCTTGAAATAACGGCCGATCAACAGACAGTATCTAGTTAAAAATGCATGCAGGCTTTGTTCGGTCAAATCCTTGGATGACTGGACACTTTGTCCGGTCGTTTACACTTTTAACTCAGAACTTGTGATTATTCTTATTATCATGGCAGAACAAACGTCTGGATGCCCAGAGTAAAAATAAAAAACTTTGGCTGGGCGGCAAACCGTAACCAGCCGCAGCATCGACTAAAATTTGTGATAAAAAATATATATATATAAATAAATAAATAAAATCTAAAAAGCTATGGATGTCTCAATTACAAAATAAAAATTTTCGTAAGTTGAAAAACATCGTTCATATAGCTGCCGGTGAATAATAATAATAATATTATTATTGTTATTCTGATAACTTCTGATTTTAGATAAGGTTGGACGTTACTGGCCCCTCATGGAAAAACGAAAAGGGAAAAGAAAGATACAACCTCATTAAGAACTTTTATGACTCATTATGGTGGTTTTTCTCTTTTCAATTATCGCTCTAATTAGATGGTGTTTTAAAGAGATATGTCGTACATGAAGTAGATATTTGTGCTGCCAAACACGGGCTGTGTCCGTGAAAACTAGGTTTGTCTGGAAAACCTGACCGTCGCCAGCCGGAAGATTATTTCAAGGTCTGTTATACCCAGTCATGATTAGGGTTTAACTAAGGCCGCGCGCATTTACTTCCGGTGGCTTTCAACTAGTGCTGGAATTAGTCCCACTTGGTCCTTAACTTAAATCGCAGTAAACTCAAAGACCATCAGCTTCCTCGAATCCAATCTGGAGATCCGGTAGCGCGGTACTTTGGACTTAAAAGGGGACAGGTGAGTGAGCCTTGGCCAATCAAAAACCGTGTGTACTGTGACGTCTTATACGCAAGGAATTCTGGTAGCTGTAGCGCCGTGTTGACTGGGTGAAGTGGGTATTAAAAATGGCAGGAAACTGCGTAAAGCGGTGAAAGTCCTGTAGAAGGCCACAGTTTCGGCTCCTATTGGGAGTACTCGGGTATTTTCTTCCGAACCGCCTGTGTCTCTGACTGAAAATAATCTTTCTCTTTGCATTGATTTGACACGCCAAATAAATTTTAAACCAGAAGGCCATAGGTTCGACTCCTATTGGGAGTACGCGGATTGTTTCTTCTGAGCAATCAGTGTTACTGACTGAAAAAATCTTTGTCAAACAGGAGGCAGCGTGGCCGAGTGGTCAGCACATCAGACTCGCAATCCGGTCTTCCCGCTTTCCTTCTCTGGCCTGGTTTTGTTCTCGGTCGTCCCGAGTTCAAATTCTCCGCCACGCTCGTAAATAACCAGCTGGTTGCCTCCTGCCAGTTGAGGTTTTTAATCCTGTTATGTTGTATTTGAGTTATTTGTTTCTAAGTATTTGAGCGGAATGCCTGTAAACTAGCTGGATAAGCTAAGGGCACTTTCCACTATAAACAAGCCTATAAACGCCTTTTTTTTGTAATTGAACTCTCTGCATTCGATTTGAAACGCAAATTAAAGTAATAGCATTTCTCCATGTTTCATTTAGGCTAAAAATTAGTAACTTCACAAAACAAGTGACGGCTTCGACTTATAATTTTTCCAAAAACGTTGCAAGTTTAATATTCCCGAGTCAGGCTTTGTTGACAAAATAAGTCAGACGTCTGAGACATGGCTTGTAGAGGGACTGTTGCTTTGACCAACAACAGAAAAAGCAACCTGAAGAACCAATTATAACGCGAAGCGGAATCCTGCTTAACGCGTTTGTCCAAGGGACGATCGCGTTTGTTTTTAAATGTGCTTGGTTAAGAAAGTGCCACCGTATTTTTCAAACCAATCACACCACAGGAATGCAAAATTAAATTTAAAAGCTTCTTTTTGCCTACCTCTTGGAAACAGCTCTTTTCAGACTTGTACTTTTGAAAACAATACTTTTGCATTTATTTCTGTTTCACAGGTTGTAAAAATTATTCGTCCCAGTGAAACAGCAGGCCGGTACATCACCTACAGACTTGTTGTTTGACGTGAAACGCGAAGAGAGTAACACTCACTTATGTGGCACGTATTTATACCAGAACAGTTATGTACATTTAAAAATGTGTAATGTTCGTTCGTAGGGAGGTGAAGGTTTCTTCGAACAGTTCGCAGAAAGGCAAAGTGTGTTTATTTTGGAGCCAACTTTATATCAAGCCATTATTTTGGTATTGTACATTCAAATCAGTAGAGAGCCTGAACAGTTTCATTTGGTAACAGACAACCCGAGAATTTTTAAATTCTTTCGTCCAAATTTCGTTAAAATGTTTAAATTTACAATGGAATAAATAACTTCATTGACGTATCATCTTTTAACATGTGCATGGACATGCCTCTTAATTCGATAGTGTGTACTGTTATCTTTCATTTGATTGGTTGTTCGTTTGGACCAAGAGTGACCAGCGGTGAAAACGTTACCCTTTTTACCCTTTTACAGTTGCGAGCCTTGGTCTTATTATGGGTAGTGAAGAACAAAATCTCTCGCGGACAATTGTCACCGTGACCTTCTACTATCACGTGCATTTATCTTAAAGTCATTCCTACTATTTGCTCCAGTTGTTTGTTAGATATAAGTAGTCGTTCAGAAAAAAAGATTTTAATTCAGTTCAACGTACGAACCGTGGCAAATCCATCCTGAATCTTTAAGGTGTGGCCCCAGTTGTTCAAAAGCTGGATATGGCTATCCACCGGATAAATCTCTATCCAGTGGATAAATATCAGGGAAACCTATTGCACTATCCAGTGGATAGAGATTTATCCAGTCGATAGTGCTACATGTATCCACCTTTTGAACTACTGGCACCTAAAGTTAAGCGGCCAAGTATTAGTTAAGCATTACGCTTTCGTTCTTCCATCATGCGAAGTAGAATAAAGCCTTTTGTCGAATCAAAATTGGTCTCACCGGTTTTTAAGGATCCTGCAAGGTGAGTGGTCCGACGTCGTTGCCATGCGCTCAGCAGACCGACTCTCTACCAGCTCAGCCAGTCTTTCTTAATGCAACTTATAATGATGATTCTGACTGTTGGTAAATATATAAAATGCCTGTCCTTCATATTCAAGTGTCGCCGAAACAGTACTAGAAAATGTTAGCATAGACAAAGAGTGCGACTTCGACAACGAGTTTAATGATTGACTACTCGAAGTGGCGGGAGCGAGTTTGTTAAAGGAGCGGGAGCTGCATTTTCCTTATTCCGTGTAAACAACTTACCGCGAAAGCGTCGAAGTGGTTTAAAAATGGCGCAGCAATTGTCAACTGCATTCCATAGTAATATTTTTCACCAACGTGAAGTCGAAGTATCCGCTTACATTACAGGCGCCGAGCCCCACTGCAAATACGACAACGAGTTGCACCCGTTGTCAATGCTTGCATTCTCTATCTCCTCAGATAAGACTTCAGAAATGTAAGTCGGTGCGAGTTCTTGAATAACCTTAAAAGTTGACAGTAAAATGTAATTTGGCAGAATTTGCTTTCTCCGAACTCAAGGCGTGCAGCAGAGTTCTGAACTATTTCAGTTTCTGAATCTAAGACGCCGACAACTCATATCTCCGTAACGAAGACGAGGATTACACGCGCATTTTTATTGTTGTTACTTGTTAACAACAGTGGTATTATTTGTATTTTCTAAAAGCACTGTAAAAAATTAAGATCTCATATACAAACGTCGGTAAATAGCAGTTATGAAAATACAGCTAGTGATCGTCGAACACAAGGACTTTGCTGCTTAACTATGGTGAGAGTATTAGTTTTTTTAAAGGTATTTTAAAATATTGTCTGCTTAAACACAAGTACTTGGCGCCTGTAAGAAATCCAGTTCGTTTAAACAAAGGATGGCCGACTAGTCTGAGTGTCCATTGATGAGTAAGAAAGAATCTTCGCAGTGACCTCTTCTTCGTTGCTGGATTGGGTTGTGCATCACGCATACAAGGGCTGGGTGGGGTCGTATTTTCATAAATCCTTGCCTGCCATAAAATGACTAGAAGGCAGGTTTGCCTGAGTCAAAATGATCCTTCCTCAGAAAGGCAGCAAATCGGCTTAAGATCATCACTGCGAAGGTGTCTTCCACACTCGTGCTGTATTAAAAAACTTGTACAGTATCTCCTCAGTGAGTGCAGGTAATATATGCAGAGTTTGCGTTCCCGCAGTCAAGAACGGCACTATTAAAGGTTTCCTCCTACATTTTGGAGTCGTAGGCAGCTGAATTAAAATGAGCCCCTGGGGTGGAGAGATCTTCAAGTGGGATAGGTGGCTTCTCATAATCGGGGTGTGGTAGAGCCCTCTTGTCATTCACTTCGTAACCATTGCTTGTTGGGCGTTCTCCTCGGTGGTCTGGCTTGCCCAAATCATACTCGTGATCCATGTGAAGTGCTATCTGAACGGCTGCAAACGGGTACAGGAGCATCACTGCGAAGAAATCCTCTGCTGCGTTGCCATAGATGTTGAACTTCTCTCGAATAGTATAACGGATAGATGTGCCGTAGGCGAAGAATGCAAAGAGCAGTGTCCAAGCAACATAAGATATCCCACGCACAACAGGCTCCAGTGTCATCAGGATGATCCAGGCGTAAAAAGGAACGGCCAAAATCAACCAGAATATGCATCGTCTATCCTTTCTGCCACCAACCTTGTATGCAGCATTTCCCATGTAGTACCATGGCGCGAAGATAGCCAAAAGGACTTTGCCCACGGTTTCTTTTGTTGGACAGCTCAAAACATCCAAAAGGCCCGTGTTAAACTGTGGGCCATGTGGATCAAGATCGCCCCCCTCCATCTTGACTGCTCGCCATAGTGCCACACACATCATGCACAGCAGCATAGTGTAAGGAACCCCAGATGCTATTGACATGGACTGTAATGCTACAAGACCCTCTTCGCCTCCAGCATTAAGTAGAGCTGTGGCTGTTGCTCCTTCTGTCAAGGCCCA